>JAIPRM010014796.1:0-10532 GCA_025469315.1 Stegophylla sp. TES_Ste_2020
TGATTCAATAAGTTGCAGGTTGAAACTTTTGTTCAAGTATTTCTATAAAAAAATGTGTATACAGAAAAAAATAAAAAATTAGTAATAAATATCCTTGTCAAAACACTAACTTTTTCGCTCCATTCAGAATCTAAAATTATTGCTATGGATACCTTTAAACTAGATTTTTTAGGGTAGTATGTGGTACCGTTGTAATAATAAATAAAATCGTTAAAAATTAATGATACTTGTGTATTTGAGTGTGAGGAAAAGTAAGAAAAAATGTAAGCCCCCCCCCAAAAAAAAATCCTGAGTGCGCGCCTGAATAGGATGCTGCACTCGTATGTGTTGTCTCGGTTTTAGCAACTCACAACATAGTTAATTCATATTCAGTATAATCAATTTTATATCATTAGTTTAAATATTAGAATAAAATTGGTTCTTTATCAAATTTAAAGGCAAGATCATTTGTGTTTCTATGTAGGTTTATTATGATATTTTAATTTTCAATTAAGTTATAAGCATTTTCAAGTTGTTAAATTTTTGGCATTTATAACTTGCTTTAAAATTGAAATATCGTAAAAAACCTATTTAAGAACACGAAAAATAATTTATCTTTAAACTTTTAAATTTTAAAAAAATAGGCCAATTTACTCTTTAAATATTAAAGATGGTGATGTAAAATTGATTCTGCTGAACGCAAATTCGCTTTATTGTACATTTGATAAAACAGAAACATTACATACAGGTGTACCGTCCTCTTAAATTAAATTAATACAACTTATGTGTTAGGTTTGCATAATTTGGAATATTTTATACTCTTATTTATTTATTTTTTTATTCTTAAAATTCATTATTATCTTTGATAAAATGATTAAATATAAATGTAATTTAAATCTTTCTTATACCATGATTTTATGCTACTTTTTAAATTTGTTCGTACATTATTTAAATTATAAATAAATATCGATTGATTCTAAGTGGAGCGAAAAAGCTAGTGTTTTTAGAATAATATTTACTATTTTTTTCCTCTGTTTATTTTTTTTCTTATAGAAATACTTGTCCAAAAGTTTCATCCAGCAGCTTTTTGAATCTGAATTCTTTCCTAGATAGTATTTTAGAGAGATTATTTTTCGAAATTCTCATTAGTTTTTCCAAAATTTAGGAAACTACAAATTTTACCAAAAGGACTTTAAAACTTAATTTTTTAATCCAAACTTAAGAAAAATTTAAATGTAGGTAGACATTTATATAATTATATAAAACATATTGTGGTAAAAGAAAATTTTAATAAATGAAAGTAAAAGTTTTTTGATTTTTTTCTAATACTTATTAAAATTTTGTTTTACCTTTTCATAGTTTTTAGGTAGGAAAATTTAAATTTTTTTTAAAAAAATTTTTTTATATTACAAATTTTTGCTTAGAATTGTTTTATTGAAAAAATGATTTATTGTTTTTTCAAAATTAAACACACCCACCATGTCTACCCAAGGAGTGAAAAATACTTATGTATGATGTTGTCAGCTTTTTAATGTATATTTTGCTTGTTTTTGTTACATAATTTGACATCATAACTCTTATAGAACCACGTATTTAATTAATAATTTAATGGATAATACCATCTGTCAATTTTAGTATTTATATTAACAAACTGCCACGAAAAGTGATAGCATTGAGTCACTGTTGATGTGAATCGCATATAAGTGTACGGTTTTTTACAATGTTCTTCCTTTGAGCAATTTAAATAATTTATTTAATTATATTTATTAAATATATAAATTTACCTTAATGTGATAAGTTATAAATTGATTTAAATATAATTTACTTCATAGATTAATATTGAAAAAAATAAAAGTGGCCAGTACTGAAATCCAAGAGTTTAAATTTGTATATATAAATTTAAGATAATATATTGATCATTCACATTATATTAAAAAAACTGTATAATGAATTATTTCAATGACTACTACTTCTTACTTTTTTTAATTTGTAGAGATATTAAACCGGATAATGTATTATTGGATGCTAATGGCCATATTCGTTTGGCTGATTTTGGATCATGTTTGAAAGTTGGTGCAAATGGGTTTGTCGAAAGTAATGTTGCTGTAGGTACTCCAGATTATATATCTCCAGAAATATTGCAAGCTATTGAAGATGGACAAGGTTGTTATGGACGTGAATGTGATTGGTGGTCATTGGGTGTGTGCATGTATGAGATGATTTATGGGGAAACTCCATTTTATGCTGAATCTCTTGTACATACTTATGCAAAAATAATGAATCATAAGGTATGTATTTATTTGTATGATATGTATAATTGTTTGCATAATTTTGGTCGCCAGTCATATTTATTGTGATACAGATTGGTCGCAGAACATATTAATTATACTTAATCATTTTCAATATTTATCAATATTGATAAAACTATACATTGTAACTCGTATTAATATAAGAAATGCTATTAAAATATCTACATTTATTATAGATATTGTATTATACTATGTACCTACATTTTACCTACATTTAAGTTTATTCCAATTATTACAAAAATGGTTTATAAAGATCTGAGGCCAAATTGTTTTTGATTACGATCTACTGTGTAGTGGTTCTCAGCCTATTAGTCACCACCCGACCACCCCATTGAAAAGAAAAATATTTAAAAAGAAAAAACTATATAGTACTTTAAAAGTGTATATAACTGAAAACTAAATAGTAAATATATGTATTATTATTGACTTTCTCAGAGGTGGGCTGGCTTTAAATATCTCATTACTTTAATGTTGATAATTTCTTCTTGAATTGTTAAATCTGCTGTTTCAATATTTGTAAAAGCATTTTTGAATCATTGTGAAATTTTTAGGATAAAGTATCTCACACTCAGAAAAAATACACTTTTACAATATATTATATAAGTCACAAGTTTGTGTTGTGCAAAGTATTTATATTTCAGTTTTTCATTAATTTTCATTAATAATGTAGGTATGTAACAAAAATATATTTTTTAGTTCAACATTTAAGGTCAATGTGTATATATCAGTATATGTATAATATGTAAGTTCAGTGTACAATCACACAAAAATTAATTAATTTTATTATTTTGTTCGAATTTCCACCATGTGATACTAGTACTTATAACTAAATAACTTATTAAACAAATTTGATCATTTGCATGAATAGCAAATTGCACATGGCTTATTCTGTTATTAAATATTGATTGTTAAACACGTTGAAAATTACTTTGATTGTATATTAAAAGAAGCTCTGCTCAGAATCGTTTTTGAAATTCAATACATTCGCTATTAGTATACTACCCGAAGTGCGAAGTACACTCTAAAGGTATAAAGTACAAACTTTTTAAATATTGAAGTCTTAAGGAACATAATTTTTGGAGTAATAACAAAATAAACAATATTATAATTATGAAAATTTTCTAGTTTACCATAAATGTTGACATTCAAAGCTTTTACAGTCTAAATTAACTTTATTGATTATAAGTTTATTAAGTTTTTGATGAAAATATTTATTTATGTCTTATAGTGATCAACAAAATGTTTAATTTTATCTTTTTAGTAAAATTCTACTTAATTTTAATTTCTACAATACATATTTTGAAATTCTGTAGGATTGTATATTCTAACATAGTTGCATATTCATTTGAATTTTCAAAATTGTTTTTAGTTTTGATTATCTTTACATTAAATTTTTCTGTCACTTAGTATTTCTTGTCTTGTTTATTTACGTTTTCAGAATTGTTTTGACTTCCCTAATGATCCTGAAATACAAGTTTCTGATGAAGCAAAAGATTTAATGAAAAAACTTATTTGTAGTGCTGAACAGAGGCTTGGCCAGACTGGCATAAATGATTTTAAAGTAATATGATATTATTAATAATTATAATAACTTATAATAAATAAAAACAATCAATATTCCCAGGAACACAATTGGTTTGCTGGAATAGATTGGGACTCTATTAGAGACAGTGTTGCGCCATATATACCCGAAGTGTCTAGTCCAACTGATACCAGTCACTTTGATGTTGAAGAAATTGATATTAAAACTGATATCTTTCCTCCAACTCCATCTAATCCCATATTTTCTGCTCTTCATTTACCTTTTATTGGATTTACATTTACTCAAAATAGCTCTGTATCAGATCTAGGATCCATTGGAAAATCACTTATATCTGGAAAAACAACTAAAAGAATGCGATCACAAGAAGAAAAAAGTGAAATAGAAGGTAAGAGTTGAATGAAGCTTTGATTTCATAATGTATTTAATTTAATATTATATTATGATAAAATATTTGCCTTAATCTTAAAAAAATGAAATTTAGGGTATTATAAAATGACAAGCATTTAGAAAAATGAAACCAAAACATTTCATTACTTGATAGATGGTAAAATATTTTTTTTTTGTAATTATTATATAAATGATGAGTATCAATTTTGTATTTTTTTCCAGTTTCTTTAAGAACAATAATCATAACAATAATATGTAAAAATAATTGATTTATCTTCATTATTTGATATTTATATGTATTACCATGTCAACTCTTTATTTAATAATCAAAATGTAATTAATTCAAATACAAAATTTCTAGTAATTTTATTTTTAGGTATTTAAATTATTTTTTAAATATAATTTTCTGATCTGGTGTAAGAATGGGCCTATCCTTTTTTTTTTTTTTTTGATGAAAGAACATATTTTGTTTAATTAATTGTAAATTATTAAATAGTTTATTATAAACCACTGTAATTTCCTTAGGGCCTATGAAATAATGACATAAATAATAACCAGAGCTTGGGACTTAATGCGCCAAAAGACTTCAAAATATGTCTTTAAACATGTTCTTAAAAAAGTTTAAATATGCTCTATCAATAATATATGCAGTTAAATATGCAGCAAAATTAATTTATATATATATATATTTATATTTTTTAGTTATATTTTCGAGTAACAGTGGGTAGGTAATAGTTAAAAAATACCTAATAATATATTTTTTATTAAAATGAAAAGAAATTATTTCATATTAGTATGAACATAGGTACCTAATACACATATTTTTATAAAGATAAATGTATAATTATATGAAAAAAAAAAAGTAGTAAGAAGTAGTAAGAATGCGTTAACTGTTACTCTTAAAATACTCGGATTTTCTTTGAAATTTTTTCAACAAAAACCCATTTGCATTTACATCGGCAAAATTCAGAAAAAGTAAATAATTTTATTATACCCTCCTCTTTAAGGGTGAATGAATAAATCGAGGTGTTTTTAGTTTTTAATGTTTTTGTCGACAATTTTTGGTTTAATGTACTCGAATTTATACCAAACGTAGACAGTTATAGTATAAACTGACCCTAAAAACTTACTGAAATCCGATCATTTTTACGCCTGTTATATCTTAATTTGATTTTGATCAGTATTTCCATGGCAAGTTCCAATCAAAATTAAGTAAAATAAAATAAAGTAAAGTATAGACAAGAAAACCGGAATTACTTCACACCACGGATATTTTTCGCTCTCCGAGTCAGATACTCATGGTTAGTGTGTTGAAAATGACGACTGTTATTATTTTTTATATTATTAACTTCTTTCGTTCAAAATCGTCTTATTGAAGAAATGATTTATCATTTCTTTAAAATTTTACACATCCACCAATAGTATCTGATCGAGAAGCAAAGAATATTTATTGTGAGAAGTATGTCCGGTTTTCTTGTCTATACTTTACTTTTCAGTTTTATAAACTGAAATTTACACCTGAGGTAAACATTTATTGCATACATTTGTCAATTAAAAATAAAAAAAATCTATGTATTATCACGTTTGAGGACTGTTCATCCGTAATCGAGTTAAACCCAAAATAAACACCCATAGGGACTCCGAGGATTGTGACGAAGCTCCAGCTAGGCTTTGCCTAGTGTATGTATATATATATATATATATATATATATATATATATATATACATTTTTAATAATAATTTCTAATAAATGTAAAACTGGATAAGTAAAATGTACATTTTGTAAAACTAATTGTAAATTCTCATAAATTGTTAATTAAGTTTGTCCACTTGGTAGGCGTTACAAACAATAATGTTATATTAAATACAGTTATGTATTGTTTAGAGTTGTACTTTTTATCATATCTTGAAAAAATGTGTATGTGAAAAGGTATTTCTTAAGTAGTGTTCATTATTATAATTGAATGGTTTTATGCATTTTTAGACTCTGAAGATCAATTAAAGAAATATAAAGAAAATAAAAAAACTAATAATGCTTCATTTGGCGATGAAAAAGAATTAGATCTTATAATAAAAAAATTTCAACAGGAGAAAGAAGAACTTCAAAAGGTAAAACAATTTAAATTTGTAGTTGGTTCAAATGTTATAACTATTTTAACATAATTTCTTATTAGATTTGGAACTGAAGGTTGCTTATTTTTCTATTTAAAATTATTTTTAAATTGTAATGTTATTTATTATTTAAAAATAGTCAATAAGCTGTTCATATATTGGTTGTTGTGGCTTGTACTTATTATCACCTTGAGTCAGTCTGTTTTATTATGTGTCTTGGTTTTTTAAAATATTTTTTTATTGAAATGAAGCTTTGAAGCAGTGATAAATGATTGCTTTAGGAAAATTTATTGCAGTCTTTTGTATTTTATAGTATTATTAAATTTTTTTTCTTCAAATATGAAATGTTTATCGTAATAATCAACAATAATAATTATTGAATTTTAAATTCTTTGAAGTAAATTTAATTTACAATAATAAAAAAAATAAATAAATAAAAATAAATGATATTATTTCTACATATAACATTATATAGTATACTAAATGTAGTATAATTTTGTCTATTAATGTCGTCTTAAAATATGTGTGGAAATGTAAATATTTAAAAATTATATAAGTAATATATATATATATATATATATATATTATAGGAAAAACAAGAAACTCTAGAAAAATTAAAAGCTCAAGAAATAGAGTTAATAGATGCTTTGGGTCAAAAAAATAATGCAATGACTGAATATGGACATGTAACTAACAAGTATGTTATTTATACAATTTTTTTTTATGGAGAATAACGTTAAATTTTACTGCTAGCTATGTATAATTTTCCTTTTAATTTACAGGTTATCTGAACTTAGGCAGCACAAACAAAAGCTTTCTAGACTTGTTAGAGATAAAGAGGAAGAATTAGAAGAAGCTATGTCTAAAATAGATATTTTACGTCAAGAAATTCGGCGATCAGAAAAACTTCGAAGAGAGCTAGAAAGCAAATTAGAAGAATGTAAGGCTGAAGTTGTCAATGAACGTAAATTACGTGAGAAAAATGAAGAAATGTGTCACCAAGTATATTTATATTAAAAATTTCTGTTTTCAATAATATGCATTTGTTAATTATTGATTTTCACATTTTTATTTATAGTACAAAATTGAAATCGAAAGAACTAATACTCCTACTTCATATACTAGTAATAGTTTTGAAAATAATGAAAATTCTAATCAAAGAGGAATGCAAGAAATTATTCGGTATGTGAATTAATGTTTAAGAGATGGTCTTTGTATTATTATGTTAATATAGAAAAATAATGTTTGAGTATTTTAATTGGTGTTTATAATACTAATAAACAAAATGAGAAAAAGTCAATAATAAACCATAAATTCTCAAACTCCTTTTAACTCCTGGCCAAATAGCATGGATTAAATTCTTTAAATTTTGAGGATGAAAATTTAAAATATATATTTTCATGTAATTTCTTATATTGACATATTTTAAATATGTGGGGAAAATAATAATTTTTTCCCTTAAATTTAGTGGAAGCTACTTGTGATTTATAATTTGAAAATTTTTAGGCAGACTATTATTTATATTGTGTATTTATAGTTGAAAATAAATTTTAATAGACATGTTAATAATCATTTACAATCAGGCAGTGGCGTATATAAGGGGATGCTCATATTGCCGTATCATCTTCCAAAATGTTGTAAAAATGTATATTCAAAATTTTCCTTTCATTAATATTTTCCTACCAACTTTCAATATTATTATATTATGTTACTATGGTTAAAGGGTGATAATTTAATGATAATAATATAAAATACATTTTTGTCTTTGAGTACTTTTTTTTATTTTTGTTCATTATTCTGTTATAGTCCTCCACGAAAATATTTTCTGTATACGCCACTGCAATCACTAAGTAAATGCTAAAAAATTTTAATAGATTTATTAAATTTTTCAGTAAGATTGGTCAAGTGGTGTCAAAATTTTTTCTATATATTTCTCTTGAACACAACTATAAAACATTTTTGTATTTTTTAAACTTTTATGATTTATTCAAAATCTATGTAAATTTTATGCAGGATTTTTTTTAAAAGTATTAATTTTTAAGGTTTTTAAAACATTTATCAGTATGTGTTTGATTATTGAAGAACATTTTTCCAAGGATTTTATCATGTGTCTATGTTAAATTTTATTTGTGCATGGATTAGTTTGAAATAAAGTCTTTTTAATGTACATTAATCCTCGGTTATCCATGGGGTTTCCATGAAAGTAACGTGTATAACAGAACCGTAGATAATAAGACTTTAAAGCAAGGACTCGCAACCTTTTTTACCTGATGACACATTTATTAATTTTATAAACTTTCATGGCATACTTCCAAGTTAATGGCATACATATAATTATTAATAAGAGAGAGAAACAACTTTATTCAAAGTGAACTGCCCGTCTATCGGGTTGCCTATATGACATAGTGTAAAAATCAAACATAAAACTGTTACAATGGAATGGATGAAAAAAAAGATAGTGTATAAGTGAGATTAATAAATTAAAAAAAAAAAACGTAAAATACAATAAAATATGAACTGTTAATAGAATATAAATTGAAAATCCTTACGCTTTGAACGCAGTGTATAAGATTATTAGTATAATAAAAGTTTCATAATATATATATATATATATATATAATATTAAGAGTATAAATGCTTATGGATAATATTGAGTGTGTCTCTCATGACAGTTAAGCAAATTTCTTTTAGTTCTCTTGAATCCAATGCCTTGTTTTTAAAGAAGTCTCTAAGCAGAGGGGATGCAGTCCCACGAGCTTCGAACCATAGGCCATGAACTTCCTAATTGTTTATTTGGTATTTTTCCATGAAGAAAGGGATAGTAGGCTAGTAGATGGATTTCTTTTCTTTGTCCACTAATTTATCTTGGCTATCCTCGTTTGTTTCCCATCGCAGTGTAGGGTCCAGAATCATTCCTTTACCTTTTGTCCGGTCAAGGATGATTATATCCGCTCTCCTATTATGATGGCTGTTATCGTCATAGTGTGCCAAGCAATGTACTTCTTCGTGTACTTCGAATCCTTTTTTCCGAAATAGATTAGCTAGCTGGGTGCGAATTTTATGGTGTGCCGCATTTCTGAGCAGCTCAGATCTCGGACAAGAGCCTCGGATATGGGAAAGCGTTTCAATTGTGTTCATCTCACTACAAGGAGGATTCCTGCAGTGGTGGTTTCCCTGACTCCGACCTCTCGTCGCACGATTTGCCATTGAATTCATTGACATCTTAATGCCATTGCACCATTCGCTACTTGTTATGCCCAATTTATTTGATACCCAGCTGTTCGCTGGGGTAAATGATTTATACCATTTTATACCTATTCCTCTCTGCGGCATTTGTGACCATTTATCAAACTCTGATACCCGAAGTTCTGTGCGTATTGCTCGTACGTTAGTTCCAACCACTCCACCCAGCTTATCCCTACATTGTTTAATTTCTAGGTCCATATTACGAGTGAAATGTAGATGTCTGTCATTAATTTTAAGGAGGGTTTGACATATGTTGATGTGCTGTAGTGAAGCTTCCCAAGTTACTCGTAAAATTCCGAGGCCGCGGAGCTTACGATTGGTGTAATATACCGGAAATGGGGTGTCGGCAGGGAGTCCTATTATCTCTCTTACCCCTTGTCGCATAATGGAGTCGATTGATTCTAAGAATGGGCGTTCTAAGAGTCCAAAGGAGTTGTCTGCATGGGATAGATTAATTTTGGGAATACATATTGTTCTAGTATATTTAATTTTTGGTCACCACGCAGTAGAGGAGAGGTGATAAGCATCCTAAAGTCTTTTTCGAGCTCGGTGATGAATTTTTTCCTATCGAAAACAATATTGTCAGTTTAGTTGACTCCAAGGTATTTTATCTGTTCATTTAGTGTAATTGCTTGTATGGAGGAATTATCTGATAGTACGAGGTTATTGGAAGAGAGCTGTCCCTCTTTGATGTTTATGATAAGTGATTTTTCAGGATTGATCACCATTCCTGCTTGGTTGAATGCTAATTGCAAAGTTTCGACTAGTATTATTGCACTTTCTTCATTACGCGCTATAATAACCGTGTCATCGGCAAATGCCAAAGTGGACAATTTATCTAATGTTGTTGAGAGCTCGTATCCATGAACCTTAGTTACATCTATGTCAGAAATTAACTTCAGCGCGAAGTCCTGACATAGGTTAAATATTGTTGGAGAAAGAGAGGAGCCCTGTGC
>JAIPRM010014797.1:0-10530 GCA_025469315.1 Stegophylla sp. TES_Ste_2020
GGATTAAAACGGGACCACCCTCTGAAAACGGGACAAAAAGCGTCCCGTTCGAAATTTTTCGTGACAAGGGGACACGATTGTCAAAAAAGGGACAATCCCGTTTTAAACGGGACGTATGGTCACCCTAGTATACGCGTATGTTTGTTATAATAACAGTTTATAAGGCTATAGAGCATAGGTTTTTAACCTTTTCTGGTTCGTGGACCCCTTTCAAGTAAAAAGTTTAACTACGGACCCCCTCCCCCCAAAAAAAAGCAAACAATACATTTTGAATTACTTTATAATAATAATAGTAAGACTTATCTATACCAGATTATATAATTACATAGTGTATACAATAATTTATTTTATGTTTGGAAAAATAATTTGCACCATGTCTATTGTCTATTGTCATTGTCGTTTTCAGACTTGATTAACAAAATATGAATTCTTACTTATAACCAGAAAAAAATAATATAAATAAATATAATGTTATGACTGATGTGTCCCGTTGTCATCTTTCAAGTAGCAGAATTTATGAGAAGTTATTATTACATATTACCTATGTTAATAAATTACCGGACATATTTGATATTATCAAAATATAAAAAACCGCTCGTGCTTACGAAAATAATAAATATTATTTAATATGTATGTATAATCATTCAATAAAGTTCATAGGTACAAATTTATACTATAAACATAACAGTTTCTAATTTTAGTCTTCATCCATCGCATAATTTGAATTAATTTTTGAGTTATCTAAAAAGAAACCCTCGAGTAACCATCTACGGACCCCTTAGGGGTCCATGGACCACCGGTTAAGAACCCCTGCTATAGAGCTTACTCTACACTGTGCATTAAATTACTTACTCCTAATTTTTTATTTAAATCATTTTCATATTATTATTACAATATTTTTATTCTTTGTTATTAATTTGTTCGTTTGTTATTAATATTATGGACACTGTAAATAATTATTGTACTGTTAAAAGATTATATAGTTTATATTTTTATTACGTGGCTGTTCTCTACACTTTCTTGAATCGAAAAGTGGCTCTCAGCCTAAAAAAGGTTGAAGACCCCTGTTTTAGAGCGTTAAAATCACACCCTATGCTAACAAGTTTATAATATTATTGCGCACTCGATTCTTAGACTCCCGAATCAAGTGCATCGTTCACCTCATCCTAGTTATGGCTCTATTCTACGTTTATTCATTACTCAAAGTTATTATTAGTTAATGCGAGTAGTTTCGACTTACGAGAATTTTAAATACGTTTCCGGGAACATGCGACGGCTTAACGTGATTAATCGAGTATTCTATTTCTAGGTGTTGGAAGTTAAAATTATTATTATTTTTTCGCAAAAAGCGTTTCTGAAAATAATTAATAATCCCGGGATTGAAATATGGTGCAATGACAATTAAGCTAATGCATTTCGATGTCATTCAAGTACGATTAAAACGACAGTAAACTTTCTGATTCGAAATAAAATGCATTCCTAATAATATTCAGAGCTTCACGTTTAGCTTAAAAATATTATAACCTATTAATAATTAGACGTATCGAGTTTCCAGTATTTTCATTTTAGATTCTGAACGAAGTGAAGAAGCTAGTGTTAAAATGATTTTTCTTCTTTTTTTTTTATTTTTTTTGTTTATACTTTTTCATGTGGATTTAATGGTACTTTAAAGAAGTAATTTTTTGAATTTCTCAATCTTTTATTTATTTATTTATTTTTTTTGCAAAAACTACCTAAAATTTGACAAAAAAGTTTCGGAAACCATAATTTTTTGATCAAAATTTAAACATAGATAGACAATAATATGAGAAACATTTTGGCGTAAGAATAATTTAAACGTATGAAAAAATTTTGGACATTTTTCTAACACATTTTTTTTCTCATTAAATTTTATTTCCTTTTTTTATTTATTAAATAAAAAAAAGTTAAGTAAAGTAAAGCAAAGTAAAACAAAGCAAAGCAAAGTAAAGTAAAGGCAAGAAAGCCGGACATACTTAGCACCACGGATATTCTTCGCTCTTCGGGTCAGATACTCTTGGTAAGTATGTTGAAAATTATGACTATTATTGTTCTTTGTATTATTAACTTCTTTCGTTCAGAATCGTCTAATAATTTAAGAAATGATTTATCGTTTCTTTAAAATTATATGCACACGTCAAAACAGATAATTCCCTAATTTTCTGTTTGGCAACACTTTTATTACTTGAAAAAGTGTTCAGATTAATGAGTCTAGAATAAATTTATAATAAAAAATTTGGGAAGTATGGTATTTTTATAATTATATAATAACTTATAAGACGATTAATATTTTAATTTTTCATAGATTTTTTGCTAGTCATATTATGGAAATCAATTGATGCAAGAGAAATTCCGAAGTTAGGTTGTGTTCAAATTTTTATGATAGTGTAATGATTCAACTAATTTTATTTTTCATAATAATATTTAAAATAACATTGCTACACATTGTAGATGTATCATGATACATAATGAAATATGAGTTTTTATAAATTATTTCTTCAATAATACGATTCTATGCGAAGTATATTAATAATATAAAGAACAATAATAGTCGACATTTTCAACCTATCCCCCCCCTCTAGATCGTCTGACCGATGAACAAAAAATACACATAGTGCGATGTATCCAGCTAGGTACCTACTTGTTTATACTTTAATTATCTTTGCTTCAGTTTGCTTTATTTTACTTTACTTTACTTTATTTTAATTTATTTTACATTACATTACTTTACTTTTTTATCCAATAAATGAAGAAAAGGGAAAAACAATATTACTTATAAAATGATAATAATAATAAATAAAGCAAATAAAAAAAATTTGACGTGAAAAAAAAGTGATAGAAAAAATTTTCAAAATTTTCTTTTGCCAAAATACTTTTATTATTATTGTCCATTTATGTTTAAATTTTTTTAAAGATTGCATTAAGAAAAGATAGTTTCTGAGTCGTTCTTTGTCAAATTTTGGGTAGTTTTTCCAAAATTTAAGAAAAAATTGAGAACTTCGAAAAATCACCTCTCTAAAGTACTATCTTGAGGCATAACTGATTTCAATAAATTTATGTTTGACACTTTTGGATAATCATTTCTATATGAAAACGGGAACACTTAAAAAAAGAAAAATTAAAAATTAAAAATTAAAAATTAAAAAAATAAACATCATTTTAAAAATATTAGCTTCTTCGATTCTCTTTAAAATTAACAGCATTGATTTAAAACAAACAGCATAAAAATTTGAAGTTATTAAATTTGAATTTTTATATAGATATCATGAGTGTTGAAAAAATCACATTAAAAATATTTGTTTGCAGCTCAGATAATTTGGGCGAACGAGGCTTGTGAAACATAATGTGTAGGTACCACACGTGATTAATTATCACACTGATTGGCCTCGAAGCACACATTTCCGTGAAACACAAATTAGCTTCCAGAAAAATGACACGTTATATTAGTGTTGAATTAATTAAAATCGGACATAATAAAACAAAGTATACGCAATTAGTAGTTTTAGGAATAAATGGTTTTGAAGCGACATTGGATATTACGGTGAAAATAGCTTTAGGTGAAAAAAAAAATTAACGCTTTTGGATAATGTTTATTATTATTATTATTATTATTACTTTGTAAAACGGGTAATTACTGTTGTAATTATTACTCGCCATACTCGGAAAACGGCGGCAGTGCGCGGCGACGTTGATAACGTGGTTGTTCGCTTCACAAATAATTGAAAACGTTATATTTCTCTATTTATCGTGAAGTCTGCGTTCTTCGATTAAAACAAAATGTGCCCGTTTCATGTAAGTATAAACAATTATTTTTTCCGCGTGCGTACGACATGCCGGCATGTGGTGGTCTTCCGACCAAACGACCTCATTGAACGACGTTAAACTGACTTACAAAACGTATTACACGCCGTTTCGTAATTATTACACTGTGTACGTATACACGAGCCCATTTTAGGACTATTCAATTACTTTATGTACCATAGATTATGGGCAAAGCCGTGTGTTGGTATGTACCTATTGGTTTTACAGTACTGTACTTTCATACACGCGATATTTTCATTTGGGGTGGAAACGGCGGACTAAAAGTTTCGTATACAGATTGTAAATTGTCTGTCGAAATTATGTGTTCGGGGAAATTGAACTCGAAGGAAATTAAGTGCGCGGAAATCGAGTTAAAAGATAATTATTAAACTCGAGAAAATAGCGGTCTAACAAAATTAATTTCTGGGAAACAGAGTTTGTATAATGTATATTTATAAATAGTGTAAATGTTATGCAGTGGCGTGGAGAACTCAAAATTATTCACAGGCCAAAATTTTTTATGACCACCTATCAAAAAACTTCGAATGTCGCAAAAAAAAAACCAACTACTCCAATATTTTCAAATATTTATAAACAGTTTACTTAAAACAATGTATATATATGTGTGTGTTTTCCTGTAATAACATTTTTTTTTTTTTACCTTATTTATTATTATTTAATAATAAAAACATAATTGAGTAATTAAACCTAAGTATCTAATTAAATGAGCATTATAACATTTAAATTTAAAATCAAATTAAATTTAACCTAATCGTTTAATTTTTAAGCATTTATGCAGATTTGTACATGTGCTTGCAGTGTTATTATATCAATCATCAGTTGGTAGTTCCTACTTATATATTTTGTATAGCTAATTATTTATTGCTGTACCTAGTATTTACAAAATATAAGTTTGGACACCCACGTCCCACCCCCAAACCTTCCAAAAATCTCAGAGGCAATTGCCTCTCAAATCACCGTTCGTCACGCTCCTAATGTTATGTGTTTATATTTTATATATATATCTAAACATTTTAATTTGGTAAAAGCATAATATAAATAATTTATATAGCACTAGAACATTGTAGGCGAACAGGCGATAGTTGAACCTTTGTTAGGTATAGAACGTAAACATGTTAAAAATTATATAATATATATATTATAATTATATTATAATATTTAATATTATTAATTACTATTATAACTCACTATTATAATCTAAAATTAGGAGAGGTCCAAATATTTTTAGCTAGTAAACAAACAAAGGAAAAAAAAAATGCTTTCTTTACAATAATGATTATATTTTTTTATTTAGAAATTTTTAATTAGTTTATAAGTAGCACAGTTATTATTATAATGTGTCAATTAATACAGTATATTATGATAATACAATTTAGAATTTATGTCTTCTAATTTTTATCAATAATTATTTGATAATTATCAAATGACTTCTTCAGGAGTAAAAAGTCCTTCTTAAATGATACTTCCTTTTCACGATAAACCATTAAGTTTTATTTTCTGCCATGATGCTCTGAAGTAACATTTCATTTAATATTAATTTTAGCTCTGTTCGTTTAGTGAGTGACTTCAGATTTCCAAAACACCCCTATTCTTGGCTAGTTGACTGTGGTGCATCTCACAAGACGAATTCTTACCAATTATTTATAGTAACATTTTTCAGGCTATGTGCGCCGATTTTCCAAACAACTTTCAGGCCAAATCAATTACTTAACATTTTATTAATTCATAATCTAACGGAAGTGTTGATCCCGTGACATTTTTAATTTTTAATTTTTCTCCCGGCAATTCAATTGAAGTTCTTTGATTACAAGTTGAGAAACGTTACAACGTAGTAAAAAGCAATTCAAGTAGTGGTTTAGTTCTTTATTTTCCAAGCTCGGAAAGACTTATTTAAGAAAACATGATATATTTTCGTTTGTTATTTTTAATGGCCGCACTATTTATTCTGCTCTACTCTATTTTAATGAGCATATTTTATCTGTCGTTGCTTTTAATTTTTAAAAAAGCCCGTACTACGGTATTATCTCGTGGCGCGTACATTATTAAATGTACAATAGAAATGGTCTACAATAGGTTGTTCGCGCCATTTACCAGTCGCTCGTCCGAGGAGCAGCACACGGTGACAATGGGCGACTATACTATTCATTCTCCGCATCCGGCCGACCTTTTCTTTTTTTTTTTCGTTTTGAACATAATGGGAAAAGACGTTCGCGCCGCCGTCATCATTTCTTTTGAAGCCTATTATTCGGTACGGTTGTCATGACTAAAAGCATTAGAGTAAATAGTATTTGATGTGACGTTTAAATAATGAAATATTTTCGACTGGGAAAAAAAAAAACGTGGTTTCGAACAATGTTTATGCCGCGAAAGTTTAAATTCTATAAAAGCCGACCAGAGATAATAACGGGGCGGAGGCAGGAGTTGGTCCTTCGTCCGCGTTCGTTCCTCGGACGAGTCGCCGGCAGTCAAAGTCGTATCTCTCCGGGAACGGAGGGTAGAAGCGAGACGGGGCTATCTCGCGTGAAATCCTCGGGTTATTTTAGATTCCGAGCGCGCAACTTGAATGCATTTGTTTTACAATGATGTCCGTTAACACTTTTTCAGCTAGTAGTTTAAAACTCATTCGAAAGTTTCGTTGTTAAACCCCGTTTATTTATTTAACGGAAACTTTGCGCTCCTGCGAAAAGCCGTTTTTCGAAATTCCGAATAAACTTTCAAAGTCTGTGGAAGAACTACCGAAAGTCGAGTAAAAACGGTAAATTATGTCATAATTTATGAACGGTTCTTATGGAAGCCAAAATTTAATTCCGAAAACAACGGTCCTGGAAATTTGTGATTTCAATTAACAATAGTGTAATCTGTATATATGATAAAACATTATGGAAAAATATTACCAAATATAGAACTTTGAAAATTTTGAGCTGAGCGATAAAACTGGTGGTTTTATTATGATTAATATATTTTTTTAATTTTTCCGTAAAAATTTCTTCTACGAGAAAAAGCACTCGATTAAGTATGTTATATGTTTCCGATAGAGAATTTAGATAGCACGGTACTTTAGGTACGTTATTATTCTAAAATCACACCAGTTTTTCCAGTAACTACCGAAAATTAAGAAAAAACCGCAAAATATTATACCGTTACAATTAGTTGACTTAGGTTATTTTTTTGAAATCATAAAATTAATGGTAATTAGTCCACTTGGGGATACAATTTTAGAATAATATATTTTTTTTTTTTCATAAAAATGTTTAAAACTTTCTGCTGATAATAAGAGGTAATTTAACACTATTTTTTTTTTTAGGTGCAATAGGTGCATGTAAACTCAGCCACAAATAGGTATCTTTTAATAATATAAGCTTCACCAGAAAATAAAAAAAAACATAAAATTAATACTGATATATTATTATGAAAAAAAAAAAAAGAAATCGATCAAATCAAACTTGTACCTATTATAATAAAATTGTAATGTTTATTACGTCAAAAAATTATTAAATATCATAAAATTAATTGTTGGATAAAATTAATGAATATTGCCTCTTTGGCTAGGAATTAATTTCACTTCGGACATGATTCGTTGGAAGAGCAAATACGATACAAACATTTTTAAATAGAGACAGAAGAAAACTATAAAATAAATATGTTCGTCAAGGTATATCATCATCATTAAGAATACTTTTTTGAGATAAAATGAAGATAAAAGTATTTGTTATGACTAGATTTGATGCAATGTGGGAAAGCTTTAACACTGGCGGAGTATACGGATGTGTAATCGTTACAGAAAAGAAAAAAAAACTAGCGGAGTGTACATCACACATTTTTATCTAATCGGTATTCTCTAAGAGTTGATAATCACTCATATTTTTCTAACGGCCTTCAAAAATCTCAGTTAAGTCTTTTTAATCTGTATTTTTTGTAATAAGCATTTAACTTTAGAATAATATGAAACTGATTTTTTTTTTTTCATGTAAACGAAGGATTTTCTTTCAGTAAGACCTTACACAATATTGAACTAAGATTGATATTTTCTGGTTCAAAAGATTTCCTTCACAATTTTGTGTATTTTTCGGTTATATATTAGCTGAACAAGAGACGGTGAGTGGTTTGCGCTCAGCCTACCCGCCAAATATTTTCATTCTCTAAAATTATTCATATATAATTAAAGCTTTTAAAATTCACAAAAAATATACTTTCAGAAAAATTTGACGAATAAAATGTGAAATTATTTATTTTGGTAGTTTTGGTAGACTTAAACTAATCAAAAAATTAGTAGTTTGTACTAATTGAAAGTATTAATTAAATTATTATATTTTCAGGGCTTACTAAATATCTACAAAGAAGATTTGAAAATATGACGAAGAATAATCCTTTTGATTTCAATCATGTCAAGGAAACTTTCTCAAACGTAATATTTCCTAACTTATATGAAATGAATTGCGATTACCCTTCTGGCTTCTTGTAACATCTTCCTCGTCAAAACGTTCTTTTTCGCTTTTGAGACGAAAAACATATTATCTAAAAGGTCCACTACGATTCTATACAGATTTAGTAATTCGACTATACTAAATATTGAATAGAATTTATAAATAGGTCTTGATAAAATATTAAATGCTTTTACATCAAAATAATAAAAAAAAGTAATACTTGTTTTTAAAATTCAATGTATTTATTACATTAATTAATAATGTGTTAAATGCATTTGGTTTGCTGCAGAAAGTATACCATTTGAGTGGTGTGAAAACAATTATTTCGGGTTATTTCTTTGGAAATAAAGTGGTGTACACCAAAATTATCTTTTTAATAATATTTCCCCGGCTTTAAATAGTACTAAATATTTTTAAATAATTTAACTCATTTACATGGGTCACTTTTTGAGCAATAATATGGGGGAGGGGAAATATAAGTACCTCTTAAAATTTTGGTATTGGTAGCACCATTGTGGTTAATATATTTTTATAAACGTATTTTATGTTTATATGTTATTGTTAATTTGGTTAGTATGTAAAATAACCAGTTATTTTATAGAGTAGTTAAATTTTTTGGTTAATATGATAAATTGTTTGTAATTAACAAATATTTTTTGTATCAACTGGTGATTATACATACTAACTAATCGTTCTGGTTAATATGATAAATTTAATGTAATTGAATATTTTAGCTATTTATTACATAAATATATATATATATATATATATATATATATTTATACGTATTAACCAAACTATATAGTATATTGGTTGATGTACTTAATTGCTACAGACAAAATTTTGAAAACGAAATGCATTTCCCTCTGCAATCGCATTTTTTAAACACTTGGCCCCCCAGTAGTCACTATTGAACGATTTCTTAGCACATTCACGTAAAGACGTTGTTTCATCAAGAACATCTTATTATATATCAACACACAGTATAGATGAACAACGATTCAACTACAGTTGAAAATAAACTGAATAAAGTAAACCTATCTATCCTTCTGTATATACGTATCTACCCTTCTGTAATGCTGGTAAAATTTATCAAAATTTAATAGTCATTGAACCGTCGCGACGCGTCGTCATTCTTAATGATAAAAATCCATAAATAGTAATTGAAAATACAATAATGCAGACAAGCATTTATCATAATAACAGAAGAGCATTGAAAATTATTCATAATAGTAGGTTTATTTAATAATTCTATTATTTTCGGAGTTCCGTCTACAGCAATTAATTACATTAACGAATGAAGTTTGGTTAATATGTATAGTAACAAGTTAAAGTATTAAATTAAATGAAATTTATTACATTAAACCAGAGTGATTGGTTAGTATGTATAATCACTAGTTGATATATCAAATAAAAGGAAATTGCATAAAATTTATCATATTAACCAAGCGATGTAGTTATTATACATTATACCCGATTTATCATACACACACACACACTACACACACACACACACACACACAAGGCCGTAACCAGAAAAAAATTTCGGGGGGGAAGGTCCAAAAATATCAACTATTTTTTTTGTTTCTTAAGTTTAATTATGCTGTCAATTTTTCTAATTTCCTAATTCCGGGATAGGGGAGGGGGTTTTGAAATATTTATTGTAATTTTAGTCCACATTAAAAATAAGTTTTAATTTGGTTAAAAAATTACAAAATAAAAGTAATAATTTATTTTTAATAAGTATAATTCAATAACCAAAATATGCACCTTTACACACTATAATTAATATAATTGACTTAAAATACTATTAAGTCTATTAAAACAATAAAGATAAAATAAAATCATATAGGTAAATACAAAATACGTAAAATGTTAAACTAATTTGTTATGAATTTCGTATAATCTAATACTAATATAGATGATATAATTCCAAAATGATTATTTTAAGGCACTAAAACGATAAATAGTCCTGATATTGGGGAAAAAATTTAATTATGTTGATAAAAATGTCGCACGGAGCTCGTGTGTTACGGTCTTCATCTGCTAATCTTCACCGGCCGGCATCGATTGCAACCTATTTTTGGAAGCTAAAATAATATTGTTATAATACAAAACCTCGAGTTATATATATTGACACACCATTTTTTCTTTTATTTAATGTACCAATTGCAAATGTTCATAAATAAAGCAATAGAAACATAAATCAAACAATTTATATATCAAAACATTTAAAATTTCGGGGGGGGGGGGGTCCAGACCCCAT
>JAIPRM010014798.1:0-10529 GCA_025469315.1 Stegophylla sp. TES_Ste_2020
TGATAAATGGTTAAAAAAAAATAATAATAAAATAATAATAATAATTTCACACTCCCCTCAACAAAGTTTTCTACCCATCATACACAAAAAAGTGTGTAATACGAAAAGTGACAAAAAATAGGCACTGACTTTCAATGATCTCGCAGTGCCTATTATTTAGGGCACAATAACAGTGAACTCATTATTGTTCGTGAAAATAATCAATTCCACCGTGGATTCAAGCGCAGATTCAGAGGAGGCGGTAGGGTCGGCCACCCCCTCCACTGGCCTTATCAAAATGTGTCAGTTTAATTTATTGTATATAATATTGCACTATTTTCTGTTATATAATGTTAATGTATTGTTATATTCTAAATCACAAATCTATGGAAGCACAGTACCTACTTAGTAGTGCAATATAAAAAAAAAAAATATTTGCCAATTTTGACACTGCAACTCAAAGTTTTGACTTCACAACTTGAAATTTTCAACGTTGGAAAATGATTAACTTAGAGACTTCGAATTTCAAGTTTTGTTAATTCATAATTCATAAAATCCATAAAGGGGTAGAAAGGCAAGTAACCAAGTCGAAATTGTGATGTCGTAACTTATAATTTTCAACTTGTCAACTTAACATTTTCAACTTGGTCACTCAGAATTTCAGAATGTTTATTAATAATTAGTAACATATATATATACATACGGTTAAAAAATAGCAATGTCAAAATTTCAATTAGCAAAGTCTAAATAACTAAAAATAATATTTTTTTATGTAGATTTAATTATGGTTTCGTAAATATACCTATATATATATATTTATTTATCACTTATCAGTTCATTGCTATCTAACAATGCATTTTGTATTGGCTGTCGATATTCCCGCCCTCCCGTTAATATATATATATATATATAACAATAATCAAATTGATTAGCCATTTTTAGTAATAATTGCCATTTTTGCCATAATTCAATATTTAAACGTCTGTAAAAATAGGTGATAAAACAAATCCTTTGGCAATTTTGGCCTCAGACCTTTTAGTAAAATTATTTATACAAATTAATTTAGAAATTTTATAAAATTGTAATTGAACTATCGTTATTTTACTTGAAAATACGAGTTCTTATCAAAATTCTAACTTTCTAACTACTAACGTTTTTAACAAAATTTTCAAAAAAGATAGACGTTCAATATTTTCGAACTTAATTATTTTAGTCAAAATTAATATTTTTTGCGCATGTAATCTCATTTAAAATATACTATTTTTGATAATAAGTGGAAATATCAAATTTCTAGTATAGTTATTTTCGAAGTTACAACTAAATAACTAACATCAGTTTCATGAAAATTTAGTTTACGGCATACGTATTCTATCGTTTTTGCTTAAATTTTCAGAAGGTTTTCCTTACATTTGGAAAAACTGTAATTAATATTTAAAAATTATTCTTCTAGAGAACTATTTAGACGAAATTCTAGTCCTATTAAATAAATTTCACTATCTAAAAAAGTGGTTTCATACTTATAAAAAAAGCCGGACATAATTCGCACCTTGTGTATTTTTTACTCCTTGGGAGGGAATTCTTGGTGGTTTTATTGAGTTATAAATAAACTATAAATCGTTTCTTCAAAAAAAACGATTCTGAACGGAACTTCAGTATAATATACTTATTTAAGACATTATTTTACATAAAAATTATGAAAAATTTTAGAATTACAAAAAAAAATTATTTTTACTCAATCAGTTTTATATTCCTCTATTAAATAAGAAAAGGAAAAACTATTTTTTTATGATAAAAATTACAAAATTTTTTTTTCACATATAAAAATTTTCTTGTGCCAAAAACTAAGTACTCGTATTTTTATCTATCTATATTTAAATTTCAAAAATTTTTAGTAAAAGAAAAATATATTTAAAGGCGATTATGTAAAATTTTAGATAGTTTTCCCAATTTTGGAAAAACTATTGAGAATTTCGAAAAATTACCTCTTTGAAGTATCATTTAGATTTTAGAGCAAGGGTGAACAACCTTTTTCTATGTTGTGCCAAGTAAATAAATAAAAAATAAAGTTGTGCCATAAAACACCAACTTAATATTCTTTTTTGTTTTTAACACATCAGGTTACTGTAATATAAAGGCTATGGAAAATTTGTATTTAAGGTTATGAGGCACTGGTTTACCATTCAGAAGTATCCAATGTGCCACAGATGGAATGCTAATCGCAGGTTGGCCACCCCTGATCTACAGACAAATTTTAATTTAAAAAATTGCTGGTTGAAAATTTTAAACAAGTATTTCTATACGAAATAGTGTTTACAAAATTAATAAATAAAAAGTTAACATTATTAAGAAAACACTGGCTTCTTCACTCCACTCAGAAAATAAAAATAAAACAATAAAATAAAACTATAAACTGTTTTGAAATTAATACCTGTCGTAAAAATATATTCATTATAATGATATCAAATCACATATTTACGTGAAAATCACGTGCATATAGTTATATTGTTATTCTGCTGTACACTTACAACAGCTGAAAACATCGGTTAATCCGACGAAATTTCGTACGTAATATCGTATGAGAAAAACCGTATACAAGTCACTAGTCAGAGTTCAATCGTTTTTTGTATAACAAACGAAAATAAATTTATACATAAGGTAAAGTAGGTAGTAGAACTTTGAAAATACTTCAAAATCATTTCGCCAAAATGGAGTTATTGCTTTCTGTTGAAAAACGATTCGGTTGCTTTTTTTTTTTTAATCACCGGTCGAATAAACATGTCGAGTGAAACACAATAATGTATTATCATACAATATTGTTTTCTTTTCATTAAAATAATATGCGAATACTAAAGCCATATATTATTATGCGTCGCTGAAACTGAGTCATTGATGTATAATAGTAATCATTTGTTACGATTCTAAAAACCAGTGAAGGTATGAGGTTACCATGTTAATTATAAACAAATTTATAAAACGTGATTAAACATTGTTGGCATTTTTTTTTTTCATGCTTAGGAGCCTACGCCACGTCGTCACGGACTGTAATGATTCATAGTGAAAAATCATTACTACGTGTTTCTTCAACGTAATATTGCATTTAATAATTCTGGCGATTTAAATTTTAAATTATTTCTACACAGTAAACACTTTATAGTTAATTATTTAAAAAAAATCTTTACAAATGTGTATATTATGTTGCCGTAAATTTGAATAATCCGGAATTATGTATAATGCAAATAATAAACATTATTTATACGTATATAACGCTGAAAACAATCCCAGTCATACGTATAATATGATAATATAATGATCATATTGACTAGGTATAATAAAAAATATCCGATTTACTCCAGAAAATATAAAAATAATTATTTTTTTAAACATTACTTTAAAATCAGTGACGTACCTGAGTATATTTATATTTTCAAAGGAGGGGCAAAATGAAAAAATATGTCATCAAAAAATTTAAAAACTAATACGATTAGGTTAGGTCAGTAAAAAAATAAAACACTGTAAATTTATTTATATGTTTTATTTTATAATTAAATGAACAACACATAGGCACTTATTATTCTATTAGTTATACTTTATTAACTGAACTGATAAATGACAAAACAATATGAATTTTTATATAAACTAACCACAATGTTTTTAATATTAATAATAATTACAATAACCATATGATACTAAACTTAACCTAGGTATAATATTATGATAATATAACTTATACATTATTATCACATCTTCCTCTTTTAATTTAAAAACATTTTAAAGTGTACCTAATAGCAATTTATTATTAATATACATATAAATTACATTATAATAACATTATATAACTTAATATGATCTTATAATTATAACAATTATTATAATTAACATTTTAAACATCTTTATACTCATTATACTTACCCTTTGTTTCCACATTATACTTTCCCACTTTTGTGTTTTGTTCGTGCTTTTTGTACGTTTTGATTTCCTCGATATTACTTGCATTGTTGCTGTTGTCCATTGTTGGAAGTTGTTTTCTTACAGCTTCATCTGAGCGAAATATCTCCAACACTTTATCCAGTCCAATGTTGCCTTCTTTCAGTAGCCTTTCTTTGATTTTGTTGTCCAACATTCCACAAATAATTCTTCCCCGGATCAATGACTCAACTATTTTTCCAAACTCACATGATGATGCTAACAGTCTGAGTTCTTTAGCATACTCATCAATGCTTTCACCATTTTTTTGATCTCTTTTAAAGAACATATGTTGATCGTACACTATATTCTTTTTTGGAATAAAATACTCATCGAACTTGAGTATTTTGAACTTCTTCATAGTTAGTTGCATCATTTTTCTTAAATTTGAAACTATTGTAAATTGGCCAAAATTCCGAACCCAGAGTGTGCAGCATTAAAGCAATCTTTCGCTTTTCTTCACAATCTTGTTGATTTGATGCCATTAAATATATATCAAACCTTTGTTTGAATGCCTTCCACTTGTCTGCGACATTGCAAAAAATATGAGACATAATCAAAAAATGAAGTCTTTCGTTATGAATCATTTTTCTATACAAAAACACTCACAAACTGATAACACTATTTAAAAAGTACCTATAACTAATTTAATTTATTCCAATTATCTTATAATAGGGGAATTTATAAAAAAAAATTTAATTTTAATTTTGAAAACACTATGATTTATGAAGGGTGTATAAAAGAAAAGAATTTAAAAAAAGGAACGTTCGGGTTTTAATTTTATATTTTCTTCGGAGTTATTTAAGCCAATTCAAATAAAAATTAGTACGTCAAATATTTTTACATTTAATTTTCTGTGTCGTCAAAAACAATTTGTTCGACTAACAAAAATAATTTTTGCATACAATTTTATCTTTAGAAAATTTTACCCATATCCTGTTATTCGAAAAATTAATTATAATTACATTTTATAGCATTGAATTTTGAAGCTAAAAATTTGAGACCGTATTGAGCAATTATTCTAGAATTCTGGTTGTTTTTATTGAAGGGAGATTTTAACTAGCATTATGTAATTTTATAAATGAAATGGTAGATTTAATGTAATACAATAGTCTGATTAGAATTTCCTGTATAAATTTTCAAAACATCAATGACTACAAGGACTCCTCTGATAATATCTTCTCATTCCTGATCCTGCAGATATGATTGTCTGGAAGCCAGAGAAACAATAATTAGGTGTGATCCCCATCTATGAACAAAAATCAAAGATATGATTAAATATTTAGAACAATCAATATTTTAAATTTTACCTCGCATTATTTATAAATTTATAATTATTAATTATTTCAGGTTAGCTATAAATGACGATTACTCTATTAGGTTTTAAGTTAATAATTATTAACTCCATAAAATTACTTCGAACTATTGAGAGTTATTCTTTATTTTTTTTTTCAAACACAACTTATTCGAATGCTTGTTTTTAAATCCCAAAAACATTATGTTGAAAAACCGCAGAGGCAGTATTTACAATGAAATATAACAAACAGAACAATAAAAAGGCGATTAATGTTTTAAACGAATAAAACAATAACAAACTGAATTGACACCGGCCAAACAAAATAGGTATAGTAAGTAGTTATGTTTTACTTAAGTTTTGACTTTAAAATATTTTTTTTTCCAATTGATAATTAAAATAGAGACTATAAACGATATTTTTATTACAAAAAGAAAAAGATGACCAAAAAAGAAAAAAAAAATCATTAAGTTCCGTGGAATAAAATTATTAAGTACCATACGTGAGTAGGCACTCGTTAAAGGGACCGTTTTATTTAATTCTCAATACTATTACAGCAATTGAAATATTCTGTGTAGGAAAAATAACGGTTTTGTGTAATTTTATTGTAAATTATAGATTATACTCTCACTAACTCGAACAAATATAATATGATAATATCCTTTTTCTTAAAAACACAATGTTGTTATAATATACCTAAATTATAACTTAGTTAAGCTTCTAACTAATGAACTACCAAATGTGTATTGGTTAAGTGTATTCTAGAAGACATGTACTAAATACTGAATTTATTATCAAAAAGTAATTTCTTGTTATACTCGAACAGTTTTACAGCAATAACGATGACCCAAATATTTTGTGTTTTTTCTATTATGTGTTTTATCTATATTATACTCTATTTATAATATATTTCAGTCTTTTACTGTTTCTAAATTTTACTTACTCCAAAAATAAAAACTTATATATATATTTTACAACATATTAAACACATGAACTGATATTGTATGTGATAAATATAAGTACATTAAAACGCATGGAAATAAAATTCACCCTGTCAGTCTATACAACACATACTATGAGTCTGTGACACAGATAAATAAACATACTAAAAACGTTTTAGTACAGAAAAATTTTGTAGTAATTTAAATTGAATATTTTACTAGATTTCCATTCATTATTTTACGTAACGAAAATCACTTTCAAAAAAATTATAACTTAAGACTGTTTAAAAAAAAAAAAAATTGAAAAAAGATGTTAACTATTTTTGAGAATATTTTAGCGCCACTTGTTAGAAATACGTGTAAATATATGAAATATTTGAGGTTATATTCAATATTTAGCTCATAATATCAAGAGTTGAGTATATTATTTGAAAATAAATTAAAAAATTTACAAACTTCTATATCAATGATGGGAAAAAAGAAAATAAAGTGTTTAATACTAAATAAATATATTTATATGTTTGCATTTGGATCTTTATTATGTCTGAAACCAAAGTCAGAATTAAAAGTACTTTTTTTTTATAAACAAAAACGTGTGTTCTTAATATTTTATAAACTTCAAAAATTTTACTTTGTGAAAATAATCACCCCTTCTCTCTCACGAATACGCCATATACACTCCAATACGTCACTGTGCAACGGTAGTGGAAATTGCGAATTTTTAATAAAACATTTTTTTACATTTTATTTCTACAAATCATAATATTGCAAACGATAATCATCGTGCATAATGCAGTGGCAGACTGTTCTTCATGTTGCACCCAAACGAAAGCGCATAATGGCATTCGTGTACGCATAACGTTCTTTTTATATTATATTATTGAAGTGGTGAAAAAGTCACAAGAACTGTGCTAAGAACGCCGCAACAAATCGAGAGTCGAATGGTTAAATCTTATTTAATCTCGGCATAGCTGGGTCCGGAAATTTGTACGCGCGCGTTTGTAGGTGGAATAAGCACAGTCATGGCCCGTTTACACCAAAATAAACTATTTTTAAATCTGGTATAGCCCATTCGCACGAAATTAGAAAAAGATTACTTTTTACCCATAACCCTTTTGCGTCAAATTTACTTGCGTAAAAATTTTTTAATCTCTCAAACATTTTACTAAACACTAATTATTACATGAATTTCTTGTATTTTATTTTATAAAATAGTTGTGTTTATATTAAAATGGAGTTCAGTTCGAATTTGGTAATAATAATAATAATAATAACAAATACTATTAAATACTGTGTGAACATGTAGAAATAAATATAATTAATTGTAAAAAAAAAACACACATCATTGTGGTGTACTCATATTGGATTGCAGTCCAAGTACATCTTATGACTATCAACAGTTTTTGCGCGTATTTTGACACTATCGTTTCGCTCTTCGGCACCATCGCTTCGCTCAGCTCAATCTTTATACGTAGTTCGACTTGCTGCGTAACGTGGGGATATTTCGGTATGGTAATCGAGAAAAACTAAGGAAATAATTTATAGAATATAGATCGTTAATGCCTATGTGAAAATACTTACATTCAAAATTCTGATTTAACATTGCTTAAATATTCTATGCTCAAATGTGTAAATAAAAAAGTTTATGCCCAATCGTATTTTATCACTTTATTCTTTATTATCATGTTCCTGTAAGACCGAGCATATTACATATCTGTGAATCGTTCCAATTCGGTAAGTGATACGAATGATATTTTCGATCAATGGCTCCTAAAAGGAACGAATAAGTGAAATAGATCCGATTCATTCCCCCCTTGGACCAGCTGAAGATCAGATCAAGGGAGATGGTGGTGGGGGAGATCGCCCATCCTCCACTAAAACTATTAAAATGCATATTAAAAATGCTTAAGGTATGTACAAATGTAATCAGCTGTAGATTGTAATACTTTTAAATAATAACCACTGACGTATACACGTCCGTGATAATAATTAATAAGTATATCTTCATTTTTGCCATTATAGTTTTGGATTTTATTTACACCGATGTAAAATATGGTGGTGAGTAATATTTTTTAGGGTTTCAAACAATGTAATAGATCATTATTTCTTTATTTGATTAAAGTGTTATGTTTATTTTTGAGTTTGTTTCACAGTTATTACAACCATGGTTGGTTTTTTTAAGTATGACTTTACAAAGATGAAAAAGACTGACTTTAATTTATCTAGTTCAAATACATGAATGTAGGATAAAGGGGGAATTGTGGGACTATAGTCCAAGTAAGTGTATTTGCGTATTACGATATCAGTTTTAGCCTTTGAGGAATTTGAGGGGAGACAATTCGATGTGGCTCGAGAACGCTCCTCATTTTTAGAACCTATAGTCACCCCTCCTAGTTTTTCTCACTTTAACCACTGAGGGCGACCATAAGTCCTGTTTTACACAGGTATGTTCTTTAATTCGTATTTTGTTCCTATTATCTTGATAAATACTTTATAAACCATCTTTTGTTCAATTTCAAAACATGTGCCATTATTTTTCGATTTTTTTAAATCATAAATTTAAATTATGTTCATTCTGTTATAACATAATATGATATTATTATACAATATTATCATGTTCAAAGCCAATCGCTATATGTAAATTATTAACAATACTTAACGAAAATACAGTTTATGAGCTATTATTTAGCAATGTAACCATAATATAATGTGGTATCTATTTGATATATATTTGCTTAGTAAATGTTTAATTCTGATTTTTTTGTTTAGTATGAATCTGGATCTGTATATTTTTTTAAAATTTTTGTCGCTTTATTGTCTTTTGACCTAGGAGGGCAATATTCGTGTTGAATAACATGTTATGTAACTAACAATCAAAACAGTATTTTTAAAAATAAGATTAGCTTATACAATTTACTTTCAGGTTAATTTAATAGTAAATCAATAAAAACACTCGACGGTGTGCAAAATATACTACGAGCTGTTCGCTTCATTGAAAAATATCGAGGTCCATTACGTCGTTAAGAATTAGAAACACTAAAACTAATTCCTACCCCCCTCCCCCCGTACCTCTTAAACTAACGTTTCGTTCGCCGTACATTCGCCACTGAATTCACCAACCCGTCACACCGCCGCACCACGAACGGTCTCTGAATTTCGATCGAGTCGAGTGGTGTGATTTTTTTAAACACATTACCGAAACGAGAATATTGTAGCGCAACATTAATTTTCGCCAGTGGCGTATTTCGTGGAGAAAATGAGGGAAATAATACATTATCTCCTCCCTTTAGCTTGTATTTTTTTTTTTTTTATTCCGCATAAATATTGATTCATAAAATTCTTCACAACTAACAGATTCGCAATTGTGTAATTTATTATAATTTGCATATAAATAGATCAACGGTCGTGTAGCGATTGAACGGAATTAAATACGTAAGCTACTATTGTACCATATACCTAGTGGTAGCCAGTATCGAATATAAGGGGAGGGCAATAGGAGCAATTGCTCCCCCGTTCACAAAATTGGTTTTAACTGTAAAAAATAATAAAAATGTATAACCATTTTTTTTTTTTTATTTGTTTTTGAATCTAAACAATCGCAAATTAGTTCTCATTTTTTTTTTTCAGTTGTTGAAATGGTTTGGCTCTGAATGAGAAATACACCCAACACCCAACATTTATTTTAAATCACATTTTTTTTTTTTTTTTAATTTAGAATCGCCCCTCCCGTTCATGATGTCTATATTCGCCCCTGGTGGTAGCCTCAAATAAAAAATAAAAAAATAATAAATTTATTAAAAACAGGAACTTGATGGGTTGGTAGCAACGAGTAACCGTCAAAATTTCTATCCGAATATCTATTTCGTTTTTAAAAAACTGACTATAGTTTCTAACTCTATGCTCTAACTTACTTTTTCTTATATTTAACAGATCGAAGAGGAAATTACTCTATTTAACAGATCGAAAAGGAAATTTATTGAAACAGTAACATTTGGATATTCACAATGAAATTTCGATAAAATATACGTCTAGTAAAAATTAAATAATTAGTTAAAGATTTTTTTTTATGGTATTCGTTTTTTCATTTTTTTTAAAGTGAGCTGAACTAATTTAATATTTTATACATATTAATAGAATTAATATTATATATAAAACTCTCGTGTCACAATGTTTGTCTTCGTACTCCTCCGAAACGGCTTTACCGATTTTAACCAAATTTTGCATTCATATTCAGTAGGTCTGAGAATCGGCTAACATCTATTTTTCATACCCCTAAGTGTTAAGGGTTGTCCACCCTTAACATTTTTTTTATAATTCTATACAAATTTTTATTTTTTTATTTTTTTTATTAT
>JAIPRM010014799.1:0-10528 GCA_025469315.1 Stegophylla sp. TES_Ste_2020
TATCTGGCAACGACTGTAATGTATTTGTATATGTTTACACTATTAAATAACAGTATCTAACCTACTATTTTATATTTATATTATTAACTTCCTTCTTTATATTATTAACTCCCTCGTTCAGAATCGTGTTATTGAAGAAATGATTTATCGTTTCTTTAAAATTCAATACACCCGTCAAAGAATCCCACCCGTCGTGCGAAGAACACCCATTGTGCGAAGTATGTCCCGCTTTTTTTGTAATTACAGTTAAAATAGAAAAATGCTATGTTCTTCTTATGGAAGAAACCGTGATAAGAATTGGTTTTGAACCGGGCACGTTATCAATGAACGTTGTGACGTCATACTAATGGTTATAACTGGTCAAGTTTGGTATTAAAAGTTTTGTATTGATATAGACTTTAGGTTAATATCACGATTTAAGATATACTTAAATATACTTATATATCTTAAATCGTGGTTAATATGCTTCAAAACTGAAAAAAATTTCAAGATATTTTTAAGTCGATAATATTTTTATTATCTATGGGTTATACCCACGTAAAATAAAATTAAAGAGAATTTTACGTCTCTAAGTTGGCTAATCTGAATTACAGTTAATCACAACTCGTATAGTACGCATTACACCAGTAATGGCTATCATTAACAAATTACAAGTTTAGTTTACAAATAGTTGTTAATTACTGTTTTCTTTATGCATTTAAAATTTTAAACTCACTTGATCGTCTGAGGTATAGTTATGGCTTTTAAGGAAATAGTATCCAATCATCCTCCTAGATATACAGAGCTTTGTGAAACAGTTAACAAGGCATTTGAAGAAATAAGCGATTCTATCAGGTAAAATAGATAATTAAATTTATGTAAATGCACTAGTTAAAAATTATTGTATTATTTTCAGTCCAGAAGAATTTAAAATTATTCTTGGAGATATATCGTTTTTAAAGAGTAAAAAAAATTTGACAAATCTTTTGCATACCTTAAAAACGCAATTCCGTAATCATATGAGTAAACATTTTGAACAAATTATTGAAGAGGAAAATCTATCTGAATTGTTTACAAAGAATGATACCCTAAATGAAGAATTAGCAAAGTATGTTTTCAATAATTGTTTTATTGTTTTTTATATAATGGATACTGTATGAATAATAATAAATTAATTTTATTTAAGAAAATATCTGGTTGATAATGACTCTTTGGAATTAATCGAGTTGGAAGAATCTTTACACAAACTTGATTTACAAATTGTGAAATTAGAAGAAACAAATGATGTTTTGTTTAATCAAGGAAAATTTAATGAACAGCGGTTTGATCAATTGTCTGAGAGAATAACTAAGTTAATAAATGAATGTCAGACTAAATATACTGACTGTGTTCAACAAACAGATATAATTAGAAAAGAATTTACCAATAAGTTGTTAGATTAATTTAGTCTACTTTAAAGTGTTTTTTTTTATTATTATTATTTAAGTATGTTTTATAAAATTGGTTTTAATAAAAATATATTTTTCATAACCCATGTTGTCTAAAAACTTAAAAGCAATTATTTCTCAATTTAATCAAAAATCGTGTCAATTATTTATTATCATTTTATTAAACTTTTTTATGTGTGACTAACCAATGTGTACTGTTTTTACTAGAACCCTCTAGGAAAATGGGTACAGAGTACTAGAAAATCTGTATTTTAATGTCTAGAGATTATCGAATTCTTACACACTACCTGTTTGAGAGATACGAAAGAGAATGTCCCACGCACAAGAATATAATATTAAGTGAGATACTTAGAACTGTATACTTAAATGTCCAAGTATTTACTATACATTTGAAATGTAATTAAATTATTCTGGCAAAGCAATGAATTAATGCAATCTTCCTTTGGTAAATTGAATACATATAGGTAATTAACTTATTTGGTTATACAAATTTAAGAAATGTCTAATTGTAAATCATTTAAGAATATTAATGTTCTACAGACAAATCAATGAATAGTAATATAATTCTGATGAAAAATACCACAAAAATTTGTCATCATTAAATGCTGTTTAAAAATATTTTGATATAGATAGTATATTGTGTGGCAAGAGTACTGTAGTTAATAAGAAATTTTAGTCACAAGGGGATATGTGCAGACCATAGATGAGTGGCGCATTTCTGCCAAAACTGAAATTATCTTCTTGCATGTGCCACACGTACAATTGTTTTATTACTTTTTTCCGTCAGGTGGGTTAGTCAGACGAGTAAAGTTATATTTTCCGCTTATTGGAAAGTAAAATGTCACTTTTACTATCTAATTCTTCACATTAAAAATTTAGTTTCTGTGCACTCGTAACAAAAAATTATTTTTTATATATATTTAAGAATATTATGGCTCAATAGCATTTTAGACATTTACTCCTCATATTCATATTTTTATAAAAAATCTATCGTGTCCGTTTCTTTTTAAAGTAAATTAAAAAATAAAAGATGATAGGATACACTAGCCACTATATACATTGTAATATTGTTTCATATCTTTTGCATAGAGTAATAGTGACTATAATAGAGTCTTACTCTATGGTCTTATGTTTATGCATACTGTTTTCATAATTTTATTTTATGATAATAAATGTTATCTTGATTTTTCTAATCTAAAAATATTTTTTAAATTTTTCAACTGCTACTGACCAGAGACAACATGATAAAATTTAGTACTACTTATATTGTACCCAATTTTTATTGATTTTTGATTATTAATGTCACTTTATTATTATTTTGCTATGTTAATCTTTTTTTAATTCTGAAAATAATTTTTTTTGATCTTTTATTAGGTGTATTAGAATATTAAAAAAAATGAATTATTGTTTTTCGTATATATAAAATAAGTGTACAAACACTCAAAAATTAAATAATATTGTTAGTATGGTCTAATTTCAATCATCTTACAAAACTGATCATTTACGCAAATAATGAATTGGATTTGGATTATTCTAGTATTAAATAACAATTTTATTATTATACATACTGAATATAATACTGACAATATTATTATTGTATATAACAGAAAATTTCACTTAGAAACATTTTATTAAAGAAATGATTCATTGGTTTTTAAAAATTCAACACGCCTAACAAAAGTATCCCACCCAAGGTGTAAAAAATGCTCATGATATGACGTATCATGCTTTTAATTTTTTTCTTTATACACTTTATGTATAGAAATACTTGTACAAAAATTTTTACCAGCAATTATTTTGATACAAATTTGTGGCTAGATAGTACTTTTAAGAGGTAATTTTTCAAAATTTTCAGTGGTTTGTCCAAAATTAGGAGAAAACTGCTTAAAATTTGACATAAATGCTTTAATATAAAAATATTTTAGTGAAAGAAAAATATATATAATTATACTACCCAAAATTATATCAATAAGACTCGGAAACCATCATTTGTTGATCCCAACTTTATAAAAATTTAAACAAAGATAGATAAATAATGTGAGAAACCTTTTGGCGGAAGAAAATTTTGTTCTCATTAAACTGTATTTCCTTTTTTTAATAATTAAATAAAAAGTAAAGTAAAGTATAGACAAAATAGCCAGACATACTTCACACCACGGGTATTTTTCGCTCTTCTGGTTAGATACTCTTAGTGAGCGTGTTGAAAATGATGACTATTATTGTTCTTCATATTATTAATATCCTTCATTCAGAATCATCTAATTGATTAAATGACTTATCGTTTCTTCAAAATTACACACCCTTCAAGAGTATCAGACCCGAAGAGCAAAGAATATCTGTGGTGCGAAGTATATCCGGCTTTCTTGTCAATACTTTTTTTTTATAGTAGTTTCCTTGCACTTGGAAAATTTTTTGAGGATTTTGAATTGATAACTTTGTAATGATCCACGCTAACTAAATTTTTTACTGGAAACATATATCACACATACTGTCTTCAGTTGTGGTCTCAAACATGCAATAAAAATGTATTTCATACAAAAATATACAAAAAAGTTGTAAAAATATTAATGTTTTTATTTTTGCATTCAAACATCATAATATAATTATTATAGTGTGACGTCATAGTGTTTTATTTTTACATAAATCATTCAAAAATTCCCATCATAATATTAGAAAAAAGTAAATCTAATATACAAAGGTAATATACAAAATATACCATGTGTTTCTGTGTAGAACGTGGGCGCAGAGTTACAATTTGACTGTGGTCTATGACCAGTCGCTATTCAGAACAATTTTGAATTAGTGTATAAGATTAGTTTGTTGGTTAAAATGTTGAGTATTCAACCAGTGAAATGTAAAATTGACTAAGAAAGATAGGCTTTAAAAAAAAAAAAATGGAGCTATGCATACTTTTTTTATTAATTCTATTTATTTTCCTATATGTACTAGATGTCAGTTTCAAGTGCAACTAAAAAATTTAAATAAATATCTAATTAATTAAGATTTCTTAGATTATATTTTTAAATTTTATTAAGTTTATTTTTATTATATTTTTTCAACTTCAATTTTGAAATAATAATTTATTATTATATAATAAATAATAATAAAAACAAAAAATTACTTTGTTTATATTTTTCTAAATAATTGTAGTAAATATAATAAAATTAACTATGTAATAATGCATTTAGAGAAATGGATATTGTTTTTATATTTGCATTCATTTTGAATTCAATTTTAAGTATACAAGTAAATTAAAGGATATTTACGTTTTGATCTGCAATTTTTTTTTTTTTAATATTTGGCCTGTAGTTGATTTGAGTTTGAGACCACTAGTCTATGGGTTCAAAAATAATAGATTCTGAGTCAAGCAAAGAAGCTAGTATTATTACGATGGATGTTTATTATCTTTTTTTTTCTCTTTCTGGAATCATTTTCGTATAGAAATACTTGTCCAAAAGTTTCGATCAGTATCATTATAGAACCGGAATCTTACCCAGATAGTACTTTAGAGAGGTAGTATGTAATTTTATTACATAAAAACTAACAAAAAATGAGATATTTTCAAAACGCTGTACTTAACTCAAAATTGAACAAATCTTTTTGAAATTTTTATGAAATGTTCTCATTACTATTTTTAGTGGCTGGTGAAAATTTAAAGTCTCTAACTGCATTATTTTAGAAGTTTTGTCAAAAAATAATTTTCAATTTTATGGAAATTGCATATATAGCAGATTTTTATCAATTTTTTGACAGTTTTTGGAAAAAGTATTGAGAAATTGGAAAAATTATCTCTCTAAAATACCATCTGGGTACGATTATGGTTCTATAGAGAACTTATCGAAACTTTTGATTAATTAACACTTTTTTTATTTTTATGCCTACTCATTTTTGTTAAGAAATACTTGGCCAAAAGTTTTGAATTTTATTCTCCTTTTTTTATTGGATATAAAAAGTAAAGTAAAAATAAGCAAAAATAAGTAAAGTAAATTAAAGTAAAGTATAGACAAGAAAGTTGGATAAACTTCGATTGTCGGGTTAAATACTCTTGGTGGATGTGTTGAAAATGACTACTATTATTGTTCTTTTTATTATTAACTTCCTTTACTCAAAATTGTATTATAAATAATATGATTTATCATTTCTTTAATATATTCAACACACCCACCAAGAGTATCTGACCCGAGAAGCGAAGAATGTCTGACTTTCTCGTCTATACTTTACTTTTCTTGTTTTCTGTAACATTAAAAATTTCTTATAATGATACGTAAATGAGTAAATGATATTTCAATAATTGATAAATTTTTATTTTTAAATTTTAAATATATTAAAACAATAATAGGATGTTATTCATACATGGTGAATAGAAAGTAAACCTTATTAAAAGGTTTAATTTAACAATAATTTATTTTAAGCCATATTAAGAAATTATGGTTAAAGGTTGGTACAGTTTAAGCATTTGCTTCACAAAATAATAGTTACCAATACTGTTTTACATTTCTAAAAAAAAAAAAAGAAAATAGGACAATAAAATTATAAAAATTAATTTACCAACAAAGAAAAATTTCAAAATACATCCAGTTGTTTGATTTCTTATTATAATACCAAAGTTCAGTAAATTAAACAGTATACAACAAATTTAGTTATTCAAATATCACAATTGATTAAAATCTAGAATGTATTATGTTGTATCTCGCACTAGTGCCATAAGCTCATCTTTCAAATAAGGATGATCCTGATCATTTTCAGGTGGATCATTAGTGAACAGCAAAATAGAAGTAGGCACTAAGTTTAATTCACTTAAGGTCAAATTTTCAACTTCAGGACCAAATATTCGCCCACTTGACTGTATCAATTTAAATGGTCGTTCTTCATCAAACACGCTTTCTTTCACAAATTCTAATACATCAGATAAATGTTCATTAACACCAAATGTTCCCTGAACAAATGAAAATTGTAAGATAATTATGATTACTGATTTAAAATTAAAAATGATCTTTAATATAAGTTTACCTGTAAAATCAAACAGTCTGGAAACTTAATTCGTATTAAACAGTATTTATAATTCAATTTATTTTTATTCTGCTCCTTCATACGCATATTTTTTGTTTTCAAAATCATGTCATTTTCCAATTTTTCAGTTCTAAAAATGAATTATATATATATATATATAGATATTTTATCTTGTAAAATAAATTATTTCTGAGTATAATACAAATTAAAACTATTATAAATTACAAGCAATACAAAATAGAAGTGGGTTGATAATCAAAAATACATAAGGGAAAAACTACCCAATGAGAATTAATAATTTTCTTGTTTATAATTTATTATGTTACGTCATTAATGTCAATATATTCATATATTTAATTTTTTTATTTAATTAATAATAAATTCTGTTAGGAACATTATTTAAATAACTAATAAATCATTTATAGAATTTTATAGAATGATATTCTAGCAAATAATAAGTCAATTTAATGTGAACTTTATAATAAAATTTAAAGTTAGCAATCAGGTTGACTAAAGCTATAATTTTCATACATTTTAACTAAATCAATAATAAGTAACCATAGTTACTTTTTTGACTGACAACACAAATGCAAAAAAGTCTCTAATCATGTACAAATTAAGCACTAATTATTTACAGTGACAAAAAATTAACCTAAAATACTTTTAAACAATTGCAATTTAAAATTTTTTAGTTAGAACTAATAATTATTTAAAAATCAGATAAAATATAAGAAATTTCACAGTTCAAACAGTTTTAAAAATATGTCACAAATATAGCAGATATTAATAAATAATTTTTTATATACATTGACGCAACTTGGAAAATATTTTTAGGGGACTTTCATGTTTATTTAATTGATTTAGCCTCTAATCCCCCCCCCAAAAAAAAAAAAAAAACCATAAGCCTTATGCAATTTTCAAAAAATCTAGGAAGCTATGAGTAGATTTGAGGGGGCTTAGACCCCTCAAGTCCCTTTTAGTTGCACCTATTATTAAAATATTAAATTATACTTTTTTTTTTTAATAAGTTTACCTTTTTTGATGTTCTGTTTTCAATTCAGCAGGAGTTATTACAAAAAATTCTGGAGGTAATGACACTTGTTTTGATGCTTGTGATGGTAGGAGAACTTGAACATTTCTATCCAAAACCAGTTGTATGCGTTCAGCTGATTGCAAATCATCTACAGTACTCTGCACTGCGGCTAAATTATCTAAACAATCTTCTGAAAAAACTAAAAAATCTTCTTCTTGATCTTGGTGCATTAATTTTTTTTTTACAAAACCAATAGATTCTAAAAACTCAATTGCTCCCTTAATTGGAAATACTTTTTCCATAAATGTTTTATTCGATAATCTAATTTTGCGATATTTTTCTTCATCTCTATTTTTAATAATATTTTCTGCATAAGTCACTAATAACTTTATACATTCTTCCACCTTTACAACAAAAATTTAAAGATGAAATATTAATGAATTTATGTGTGCAATACGAGGTAATTTTTTTTACCTTTGATCTATTATGATTGCAGTTTTGAATTAGTAAAATTGATTGTAATATAGGATCATCTTTCATTTGTTCTTTAATAAATTCTTCGATTTTAACATGCCATTCTTCTTGTGGTAAAACTTCCAGGCCTAAAAAGGTTGATTTTATTATACCTATTTGTAACGTCAGTATTTTATTACAATGGAAAAAATTACCTATCATTGGACATTGGAAAAAAACACCAGAAGCAGCTAATGGTCCAGGAACTTCAGCACTAGTACTTTTTTCTTCTGAATGTGTGAATGTATCTGTATTTTGATCTAAATTTCTTTTTTCGGCTTCCATTTCTTTCCGAGCTCTTGATTTGATAGCCGCTAATGAACTGAAAAATAATATTATAAAATCAATTTTTATTTAAAATGTCTTTGCAAAATTAAATTTTTGAATTCAAATGCAAGTACCTATAACTTATGTAGGTAATACATAATCTAATATTGTAATTTTTAAACTAGTTTGGCAAAAAGCAATAGGTAGCTCTTAAAAAAAAAATAAACATATCTATTCTTGGATTACAAATTTAAAGCAATGAACTTACATATTAATAGGGCCAGTAGTTGTCTTTTTACTTTCAAATCTAGCCAAGGCAGCTGCTGCCGCCTGTTTGGCTTCATCAGTAGGTTCAACTCTACAAGATCTAGAAGTTTCTCCAATTTTCGTTACATTTTTTAGTGTTGTATCTTCATTGAGACGATGACCAGGCCCAGCCCTTTTAAATTTGACATCTGCCTTTTTTTTTTGAAAAAATTTTTTCAATTTGTCACTCATTATATTCTAGGAGTATAAGATTTAGGTAACTTTAATTGAGATACGTCTTCTTTTAGTTCATCCACTATTGTATCTGAAAAAAAAATGTTTTCAATAATTAGAATAAAAACAACTAGGTAGCTAACATTCAGGTGAGAAAGATTTATATTCTCTTAACTAACCACTCAACAAAAAACGTTCGTAAATATCGTTACTGTACTTCGTCCAGATAAAAGTCAAAATGACAAGTAGCAGACACTCAAAAATTACTAGATAATTGAATATTTTTATTTGGAACTGATCGAAGGTGATAAAGTTCAATACAGTATACAAGACTTCAAACAACACAATTCGAAGATCGGTCAGCGAGAAACAATCGTCAAGAATGGTCAGCGTGTATAGCCTAGTAAACGTTGACAGACCGTGCAGGCAGCCGATCGTAGTGGTGTCATTCAGTGAGTTGACGTGTTCTTGAAATTTCATTACAGCTACGGAAACACAATTACTTTACACGTAGTCAATGGAAATACAAACTCAAAGGAAAACATTAGTGAGTAGAAAAACATAGAAAAACTTAAAACGGATCTGGTATAAACCTTTTTCATATCTACGGTAATTGGTAATATTTTAATGTAGGTGTTCGTGAACAGCTGGTGTGCAAAATACAACTCGATGCACTGAAAAGAAAAAATTTAAAACTATGACACAGTATACAACAGCTGTTGATTCAACTATTCTATGATTGTATCACAGAACAATTAATTCTATGAACAATTAATATTCAATATTTAAATAGTAATATTCATTAGACTGAAAAATTGTTATGAATCACCATACTATATAGATAAGTTTTTACAGTGTATAAGGAGTGAATGAGACCATAGACAAGGACATACACATACCCATTGCTCATGCAACTCGGAGATATTGTTATAATATCTCTTTTTAGATTTTATTGATGCTATTATTCTTGGGTCCTGCGTTAGTGGTGCACTCTAGGAGTGATTTCTTCGATCAGAATCGTCTTATTGAAGAAATGATTTATAATTATCTTTTCTTTAAAATTCTACACATCCACCAAGAGTGTCTGAACCGAGAAGCGAGAACCGATTAGTGAGAGACCTGACCCGACCCAGAGGTAATATTTATTATTATCTATGACTTTACTTTACTTTTTTTTTATGTTTAACTATTTTAACTGAGATACTTTTAAAATATATATAGATACAGTATAATACATTCCTTTTTTAAATTCAGTTTTAATTCTTTTTAAATCGTTAAAAATTTGTAAATTTTGTCTTGACTTCTTATTTATTAGTCTTTTATAATCCCTACTTGATTTTTTTTCGTACTCGTACAATATACCCATATTTTATATATTTTTACATTGCTATTGCTATATAATTGAATTGTTAAAAATATCAGCTATGTTTTTAAAGTATTTTAAATAATGTATAGACATTTTAATCTTTATAGTCAACCACCATTTATATACTGTATTTCTATCAGGCGCAAATCTAAATAAGCCGGACATACTTCGCACGACGGGTGGTATTCTCTTGACGAGCGTATTAAATTTTAAAGAAACGATAAATCATTTCTTCAGTAAAACGATTCTGAACGAAGGAAGTTAATAATATAAGAAAAAAAAAATATCAGACCCGGAATTATATACACTAAAACGTACGAAATATGCATGCATTTATTCAATTAATGTATTATTGAAATATACACTAAAAATGTATTTACATGAAACAAAATATGATATTAAGTGAATAAAACAATAAAATTAAAAAGTATA
>JAIPRM010014800.1:0-10527 GCA_025469315.1 Stegophylla sp. TES_Ste_2020
TAAAGAAAACTGTTAATTTTGTAATTAAAACTGTATATATAAAAAAATCTAACTGTTGATACGCATCTTCAAGTGCCGTAGACTAAATGTAAAAGATATGCAGATTGGCGACCCTTTATTTTGAGGCAATTTTTTTTTTTTGGTGGGGGACGTGTAAGGGTACAATTAAAAAAAACATATCGTGTGCAGTAGCAAAACATAAAAATTTTAGGCGCTGCACTATACTAGATGATTAAGTTCTAAATTATTATTTAGCACGGTCATAATAATTGTCAATGATGTCTTCAGTATCTGTAAGATTACTTTTAACTCATTCGGCATCGTTAATAATATTGGTATCATAATGGGCATGTTTAACTACGCGTAAAAATCGAATGTATTTCAGATTATGATGTAGGTAATACATACCTATTCTTGGTTTAACCTAATCCACAATCTAATAAATATTATTTATTATTTTTTTTTTTATTGTTTTACAGTGATGATAAATTAAAGAGTGTACCTACCATAAATATATGAATAAAAACACGGGACGCAATTCGTGTAGTAGTTTAAAAATCACGGAACGCAATTCGTGTAGTGGTTTAAAAATCACGGGACGCAATTCGTGTAGTAGTTTAAATAACACGGGACGCAATTCCTGTAGTCCTTATCAGATCAAAAATAAGTAAAGTAAAATAAATTAAAGTTAAGCAAATTACATTAAAGTTACGTCAAGTAAAGTAAAGTAAAGAAAAGAAAAGGAAAAGAAAGTAAAGTAAAATAAAGTATAGACAAGAAAGCCGGACATACTTTGTACACGGTACTTTGTACTACAGCACTACAGTACGGATTTTTGTAAGTTTTTTCAAATTTCCAGTAATCTTTCAATACTATTATTTGATTACATGGTAATACATGTAAATATTTATTTAAATTAATTTATTATTAATATTTAAATTAAATTTTCGTACTTATTCCAATATTTACGAATTATGAAAGGTTAAAATTTAGTTTATTGTTAACAAAAAATTTCTGAACTTAGATTTTTATCAGGGGTTTCAAAATAAAAATTCATAAATATTCAATTGTCAATGGGAATCTAATTTTTTATTGCTATTTACATATTCAACGCTCGAGATCAAATAATAGGTTATTGGTTTTTTACGGGTTTTTTAGATTTTCGTGTGTAATTTTCCGTATTTTTATGGTACTAGAATAAATAAAGTATAAATTGTTGTATACGGGAAAGCACTTTATTCGTATACGGGAATACTCTTTGTAATTTCAGTGTATTTTAAAGTCTTCCGTTACGACATATAATTATAGTATTAAAAAAAGAAATAATTAAAAAATAAAACTCAAAAAAATAGTAAAACCAAAACTATATTTGTATCCCTTTTTCTTCAACAATAAAAAAAATAATAAAATTAAAACAAAAATATAAAACCAAGGAAAAACAATACTAAAAGGACTTGACGTCAGAAAAAGGAGTCCATATCCAGACTCAAAACTAGTGTGAACTTCACCGTGCCCACACGAGTCTCATTCCAAGACTGACTTTGGATCGTCTTTTTGGATTCAAAGACGACCCAAAACGAACGTAATCGAGACCCCACTCTCTGACGTCACCTTTAATTATTTAATTATTATTATTATTGTCTACTAAAATCTTAAATCTACACCCGTGCGATTTTGCTCAATTACTAGTTCCCATACATTACTTTTTTTGTGTCTCGGCAGCATTTTGCTTCATTGACGAATTTTTCTTACTGGCTAATTCCCACAGTTTAAAACTACTTATTTGGCTAAAACTTATATTACAAGTATTATATACACAAATACTATGATATATTTACATATTTTTAATAATACAACAAAATTAACATCTGTTTTTATCAAATTTAATTTGATAAAACATTATGACAAATGTAATTTATATGAAGTATACAAAAGAAGAAAACATTTTTAATCACGCTTGTTGATACAGATAGTACTAAATTTGTAATAGTGAGAAGGAAAATGTTTGAAAACAAACTTAAAAAACATTTAAACACAATCGTTATTTTTGTTAGTTCTTTTTTTTTGAGTTTTAGTAGAATTTTGGTATAGTTTATGTACACAAACTAGTTATACGTTTCAGCTCTTTAAAATTCGTGTGCGCAAACGAATCGAAAAAAAGGTATATGTACGCAAACGGATATCATACGATTTTTATTGTATTTTTTAATTTTATTAAAACATAAAATCTAACAAAAAACGAGAAATTTCCAATATTTTCAAAATGCTATACATTACTCATAATTGATTAATTGTTTTTGAAATTTTTTTGAAGTATTTTCATGAACATTTTTAATAGTTGATGAGTTTCTAGCTAAATTTTTTTGAAGTTATGTTAAAAAGTTATTTTAGATTTTACGAAAATTGTAACGGTAATTGTATATTACGCGGTTTTTTGTCATTTTTTCGACGGATTTTCCTCGTTTTTGGAAAAATTTTTGAGAAATTGGAAAGTATCTGGGTGTTATTTTGGATCTATAAAATTACTGATCGAAATTTTTGGATAAGTATTTCTATACGAAAAAGTGTATGCAGTAAAAGGAAAAAAAATAAATGAAAAATAAGCATCATTGTAAAAACATAAGCTTCTTCATTTCGTTCAGAATCTAAAATGGAATTGCAATGTTAAAAAAGGCAAAAAAGTTGGACATACTTCGCACCACGGATAGTCTTCGCTCTTCGGGTCAGATATTCTTAGTGGATTTGTGAAATTTTAAAGAAACGATAATTCATTTCTTCAATAAGACGATTGTGAACAGAAGAAGTTAATGATATAAATATCAATAATGTTCGTCATTTTGAATACACTGACTAAGAATATCTGACCCGAAGAGCAAAAAATATTCATGGTGCAAAATATGTCCGTCTTTCTTGCCTTTACTTTACTTTATTTTACTTAACTTTACTTTTTTTTTTTAATCTAATAAATAGAGGGAAAAAATATTTAACAAGAAAAAAAATATTAGAAAAATATCCAAAAAATTTTTTTCACACTCTCAAAATTTTCTTGCATCAAAATCTTTCTTATGTTTTTATTGTTTATCTATGTTTAAATTTTCATAAAGTTTGGATTAAAAAATTATGGTTTCCGAGTCTTTTTTGTCAAATTTTGAATAGTTTTTTCAAAAAAAAAAAAAAAATGAAGAATTGAGATATTCAAAAAATGACGACCCTAATGTACCAATTAGAGACAAATTCGGTTTCAAAAAGTTACTGATCAAGACTTTTGGACTAGTACCATTGTCATAACATTTTCATTTTCTGAAAGTGTTAATAATTGAAGATTCTTACAATTTTTCATAACATCATCTTTTTAAATTACTTGTGTCGTGCAAAAACTTGAAATTATCACAGTGATTATGAATTTATAGAAGTCTTTCTCCAAGAGAATCATTAGTTACATCTAATATATAAAAGTATAAATCAGCTTTAAATTTAGTTTTCAAATCAACTATGGGTTCACAAAAAAAAAAAAATAAATAATAAATACAAATTTTTTTCTTATTGCGTGAAAGAAATCGAATATCTCATTCAGTAAGTAGCAACGGCTTTAGAATTTTTTAGAAATCTATTACTTCGAATTTTTTTAAAAATATTAATCAACTGTCTATGAATTTCTTAGTTGTAAATGATTTTACCTAAGAGATACCACCGGCCACTATCCACCCACCCACCTATTTGATAAATCTCAGAAGCAATCGCCACTGAAATAAAATTATCTTTCGCCAGTAGCGTATCTGAAGCTCCACCAAGGAGGGGGAAATTTGTGAATTATCCTTACACATCACATTATCGTTCGGGCTCAACCCCATAAATCCATTTTTAGCTCCTAAAAGAAATTTGTAAATTGTTCAAACCTTAGCCCAAAATTGTCTTTCATCAGTCTTATAATAGAACGCTCGTTTTCTTTGCTTTCCAAACTTTTGACAATAATCGTGCTTTTAATAAATTGCTTCTTACATTTAGTTTCCTCAAGCTTTTTAAATTAGCCATATAACTATGTCATATTCATAAAATTGATACCTTATAACAAGTAAAAGAATTTGAAAGTATGTATCTATTATTATAAATTTATAATTTAAAATTGAAATAGGTATTTCATAAAAAACAATATATATAATAATTTGTTTAAATCTTGTTACAAAAAAAATCATTGTTTTCAATGACAAATTGAACAAATTTTAACGAATGTTTCTTAATTTCATACAAAATAAAATTATAAATTAATTATTATTCACTAGTATTAGCTACAAGTATCTAAGTATGAATAGTTACAGAAAAATCGTCTTTTCTTTTCTTTTTTTTTTTTTAATGGTCCATGGTAGAAAAATAATTATAATTATAAATGTAAAATATTACATCTCTATGATAAAAAAAAAAACTCAAGGAGGGGGCGATCCACCCATCGCCCTTCCTACAAATACGCCACTGTCTTTCGCCATATATAATCAAAAATGATACATCCGAAATGTTCCCGTAAATGATGCAACTACTCAAAACCTAAATATTTAGATAACCAATCAAGCTGCATGTGCAAAAAAAAAATTACTTTGAAGGGTCACACGACTCACAAAGTATACATAAGTATCACTGGATTACAGGAATGAGAAAAAATTGTGTTTACTCTCGTCAAAAGTACATTTATTCATAACAAATTTAATATCAATATGTCTGTGGCTGTTTAAACAATTCTGCCTACATGTTTCAAATATTGGCACAATATTGAACCCAAATATTTAGAAAGTCAGGAATGAATAATAAATATTCAGTTTACGCTCGATAAAAATAATGTATTTTTTCTGTTTGCAGCCGAGTTAATAAGTCTGGTGACATACTTCGGCAGATGGCGCCACATTAATTTGCATTTATAAAACTACTACAATTTCTTGTTTGATTATTGTAATTTTGTTAGAAACCGAGCTTAAAAATGTTACAACTTAATTATAACGTAAGATATCGAAAAAATGATAGGAATATACAAACATTATAGAAATTAAATATGAAAAATGTAAAAAGACTAAACATATATCTAATATCATGACATTAAATGAAAATATCTTTTATCGTCTATCGTTATATCAATGATTAAATATTGTATATTGTCGTATCCATATAAAACTGTTATTTTATTAAATCATTTGTAATTATTTAATTATTTACTTATAAAAAGAATAGAAAAAAAAGGTATTGCTATATTTTATTGCTCATTTACCAATTTATTTTAGGAATATTAATTTATTAACAAGAAAACAGATACAAATATCAATGATTGGGGTAATATTAAATAAAAATATTTATTGTATTCAAAGCTTGATTTAGAAATGTCGAGGTCTAAAACAAGTTGAAAATGTAAGGGTTGTGAATTTAATTCTCTGAAAAAGTGTTAAATATGGATGCATTTATGAACTAAAAAAAGGCATAATATGCTATAAATTATAAAATATGCACTAAAAATTCCAAAATATACAATAAAAAAATCCAAAATTATTTCCAAGAAATATGCAAAATATTCTCCATAAAAATGTCTTTATTAATTTTTTTTATGAAATTAATAATTTATATTAGTTATTGTTACAATAGAAGGCATATTTATTTGTTTCTAATTTATTAAAGATTACAAATTTATAGGTAGATTACGAGTGTGTAGATATCAGAACAATAATGATTTTATTATCGGGTAACAATTTATAAATCCTCGAAATTCGCTGCTCAAGTCAGATACTCTTGGTGGAAGTGTTGAATTTTATAAAAGCGATAAACCATTTCTTCAATAATTCGAGTAACAATAATCGTAATTTTCAACACACTCACCGAGAGTAACTTATCCGAGGAACGAAGAATATCCATAGTGCTAATTATGTCTGGCTTTCTTGCCTATTTTACTCAATTTTATTTTATTTTACTTTACTTTACTTAACTTTACTTTACGTTTTTATCCAATAAATGCAGAAAAGGAAAAAAGACAACTTTACTAAAATAAATGAATTTGATGAGAATAAAAGTAAAAACAAGGAAAAAATTTACAATATTTTTTTTCATGATTTTCAAAATTTTCTTACGTCAAAGTACTTCTTACATTATTGTTTACCTATGATTAAATTTCGATAAGTCTGGATTAAATAAAGATAATTTCTGAGTATTTTTTGTCAAATTTTGATTAGTTTTTCCCAAATTTTTAGAAAATAATTTAGAAATTCGAAGAATGATCTGTCTATAGTATCTATAGTCAAATCGGGGTTCAAAAAGTTGCTGGTCGAAACCTTTGGATAAATATTTCTATACGAAAATGTGTACATAAAAAAAAAATAATAATACCTAAATAAATAAATAAATAATAAACGTCATTGTAAAAACACTAGCTTCTTCGCTTCGCTCATAATCTAAAACACTAAATAAATATATTAGAATCATACTTAAACTTTTTTATCTAAATAAATAATAAATATTAACATGCAATGAGATAGATAACAACTACTAAATATTATGATCTATCTCAGTAGGTTCATTTCGCTGGCACCCCCACACCCCCAATTTCACATTTCGAAAATTGAATTATACCATTGATTTGTGCATCGTTTGTACTGATTTGTGCCGAAAGTCGAGACATTTGTGCTTTTGAACTTAACGAAATACAAAAAGCTTTTATTAGGGGTGTTGAAAAAATGGTTGCACACCCACTCATATTTAAAAAATTGAATTATGTCATTGATTTGTACATCGTTTGTGGAGTTCTCAATTTGAAATATATCAGGTGAAATAGTCCAAAATTGATAATTTCATTCTTCGTAAAATATTTCAATGAAATTATGAAATATTTTTTCCCTGATATCTGCTGATGATTTAATTATTTTGTATTGAGAAATGAAACTTTATCAACCACCTGATTATGTCGCTAATGTTGCAAATATTCCTACAATATATTTACAGTTTGACTATGATGTTTAAGTCTAGTGATACACATTAAATACCACAAAATAATTTGTTATTAAAAATAACTGTTCAATAAAGTTCTCATGTAAATAATCCAAAAATGAATAATTTTGATAATCTTTACAAAATGTTTTGTAGCTAAAATATCTACTATAAAAATAGGTCAATATTATTGTATTAGTGTAGAGATGATAAATACTCCTTGGATCGTCTCGAGAAGAATAAATAAAAAATGCAATAAAACAGAAATTCCATTGTAATTAGAATTAATTAAAAATAATAATTCATAAATGCAAGTCTAGTTATTAATCTATATTTATACATTAATATGGTTCATTTTAGGTTGTCATGAGGTTATTACCAACAGTAAATAAACTTTTTATGAATAATAAAAAATATATCTTGATATCTGGGTAAAAACCCAAGCATACAGTGATGTGTGTTGACTTGATATGAAAAAATTAAAATAATTATTATCAGTGTAAATAAATTAAAAAACAATGTCGACTTGGTTATATTACGATAATAAGATAATATCATAGACATAATAATACATATATTATGGATAATATACATCTTAGTTATCATAATTTATAACCTACGTTTGTTGGTACTTTTACTTTTATTGTGTACCTCCTTTTATTTCAGAAATTTCAATTATCTACAAGTTTACTATTTTACCTATAAGTGCTAAGAGTTGTTGTTTTAAATGTGTCTTAATATTCTGTGCATTTCTTAGTATGTAATAGACTACTAATTATTAGTTAAATTAGGCTTTAACTATTTATTCTAATTTTGATATATTTTATTAGGTTTAGTAATTTATTGTTTATTAAACACTGTTTGTATTTCATAACTGTAGGTCGAAAAGTATTCAAGGTATATAAGCATTGTATTTTAATAAAATAATTTGTACTGGTTCTGTCTACGTATACTACTTAGAGCATATTTTGGTAAGTAAAGTTAAGTGTATTTACATATTATATACAGGGTGATTAATTTAATAAAGGGTACACTAATTATTTAGAAAAGTATTAACTTTTTTGGATTTTTTTTTTAAACTTTTAGATTTGTGCTTATCTAAAACTGGTTAGGTTTTAATTTTAATTTTTTTCACCCTTATATTTATTGGTGAAATCACTATCAACTCAGACACTTAAATAAATGTTTAATTTGGGGAGACATTCTCAGAATGTCTGGGGCTTTAAAAAATTGCAATTACGTTGTTCAATATAAATAACTATATGTATTATGTATAGTATATAATATATATGTATATTAATAATATAAATAGCTCGAAACCCAAGTTTTGCCGTTAAGAGACAAGAATTCTAATTACACTAATTACTGTGAGTTTGTCGATTTATTAATTTAAAAAAATAAAAATTTATTTAGACTTTTATTACCTCATGGACCATACACACCACGCACCAGTACACAAACATACACGCACGTACACACATAAACGAAAGTACGCACACAAATTATGTTGTACCTACCCAACATTATTAAATATAATTTTATTAATATAATCTTGTTACCAATTATTATTATTATACAGTATTTGAAACTTCGCTCAGAATTGTTTTATTGAAGAAATGATTTATCGTTTCTTTAAAATTCAATACACCCGTCAAGAGAATCCCACCCGACGTGAGAAGAACACCCTGACGAGTGGACAACACACTTTTTTATTTTTTTTTTTAAAAAAACATTTTAGAAAAAGAAAATTTTTACAATGTGAAAAAAAAAATTTTGGGTATTTTTCTAATATACATTTTTTTTTTTTTGTATCATTTAAAATTTTTTCCTTTAAATATTAGATAAAAAAAAAAGTAAATAAAAGCAATGTATCGTAAAGCAATGTAAAGACAAGAAAGCCGGACATAGTTCGCACTACGGATATTCTTCGCTCTTCGGTTCAGATACTCTTAGTGTGTTGAAAATGACGATCATTATTGTTCATTATATTATTAACTTCTTTCGTTCAGATACAGAATAGTATTATTAAAGAAATGATTTATCGTTTCTTTAAAATTATATACAACCTTCAAGAGTACCTGACCCGAAGAGCGAAGAATATCCATGGTGCGAAGTATTTCCGGCTTTCTTGCCTTTACTTTGCTTTACTTTACTTAACTTTAGTTTATTTACGGGTCTCTTACGTTTGTCATCTTCGTCGTCATGTGTACGTGTTACGGTGTTGTCCTGAGTTGAGTTCTGTTCGTCATCAACTTTCGAATGACTAGTTTTATTAAATATTCAAATGTAAGTATAAGGAAAGTAAACTCTTGGACCTATTTTAGTTACCAATCAATTACGTAATTATTATAAATCTATGTTATTAGCATGTATATAAGGTAACACCTGCTTTATTCCCAATATTATAATAAAATAAACTCCTTATTTGAATTTTAATTTCAATACACCAAAATTCACAGAAAAATTATCTGAATACAATTCTGTAGCTAAAAAAAGGGGGGATCCCTTTGAAAAAAATAGTTAATTGGTGGATATTTGGAAGGTAACTCAAAAAAAGGTAGGTATGGAAATTATAGTTATTATAGTAAGTTGAATATTCCCTCAAGAAGATTCCAAAATTTTTGCTTTTTTATGGTCAAAAAAGGGAATGAGCATGCTTAATATGTCGTCCTGTATATATAATATATTTATATATACAGGATGACTTATTATACATTATATATTTATAAAATTGTTAATTTTGTCTTGAAATATGTTTTTTTTTTTTTTTATAAAAACATCAAACAATTTTTTATTTAAATCGTTTTAATTTAAAACCTCTGCACTTCATGTAATAAAACATGAAAAATTTGGATTCTACCATAGGCATGAATTTAAAATAATATATCAAAAAGACGAATAAAATTTTTAATAAAAACGATCGCTTTATTGAGTAAAGCATCTTGGTTAAATAATTTATATCATATATACTTGTTGTACTATACTTATGTTGAATAATTATGAAATTGATTGTAATTATTATTATTTTTTAGATTACTACAATTATGTAGAAAACCAGTATAATAAGGCGAATGTCGGTGACACAATAAAAGATGCATTTAACGAGCTTAAAAAAGGTTTCAAATCATGTGAAACAAAGAAACGTGAATTAAAGTGTGTGGAAAATCTAATTAAATCACAATATAAAGATATATTCAGGTAGGCAACCAAAACGAAATCCAATAAAAGTGCTAATATATACTCTTATTGAAAAAATTAAAAATAAATTAGTTAGGTTAGGCTAGGTATGACTCTTAAATACAAGGTAGTCAGTATTTTAGCATTGAGAAGAGTACCTTTGAGTTAACTCCCAAAAATTTAAAAAATACCTATAATTATATATTTTTAAATTAGACGTTATAATAATATGGGGCAATTATCGTCAGTCACACTCAGAAAATTTTAATTTAACGGGTGGGATTCTTTGACGGGTGTATTGAATTTTAAAGAAACGATAAATCATTTCTTCAATAAGACGATTCTGAACGAGGGAGTTAATAATATAAAGAAGGAAGTTAATAATTTAAATATAAAATA
>JAIPRM010014801.1:0-10527 GCA_025469315.1 Stegophylla sp. TES_Ste_2020
TGGATTCGCCTCTAGATTGTACTTTAAAGAGGTCATTTTTTGAATTTCTCAATTCTTTAATTTTTTTTTTTGGAAAAAACTACCCGAAATTTGACAAAAACGACTCGGAAACCATCATTTTTTGATCCGAATTTTATGAAAATTTAAACATAGATAGAAAATCATATTAGAAAGATTTTGGCGCAAGAAAATTTTGAAAATGTGAAAAAATAATTTTGGACATATTTCTAACATTTTTTTTCTCATTTTTTTTTTTATATTATTAGCTTCTCTCGTTCAGAATCTTTTTATAAGAAATGATTTATCGTTTCTTTAAAATTAAATACACCTGTCAAGAGAATCCCACCCATCGTGCAAAGAATACCCATCGTGCGAAGTATGTCCGGCTTTTTTAACTTGTTCATTAGCCAACTTCATTTATCACTAAACATGCTCTATTCGATTCGATTTCCTGCCTCATTTTCCTAATGAGTTTTCATATAGTGGATTTCAACAAGTTTTGAAATTCGGTTAATTTATTTTAGTATATTTTATATTCATGTGTACTAACATGCAATCATATATAATATTATCATTATGTATAGATAAATATCTATAACGGAAATACCTTTTTCGTACGATTGTACTGTACTTATAAAGTACAACCTAGGAATGATAATTTATTTTAATATTATATAATATTTTTTCGTTTTTTTTGGATACTGTTTTTTTCGGTAATTTTTCAGACGATACTTTGTCACCGGTACTTTTTTCCCTAATATTGTTTATTATGTACCTACTATTATTTTATTTTGTGAGCATGATATTTTTCTACTAAGTAATTTGATATTTTCAAAAGTTGCTAACTCCGACGAGTTTACTTAAGTGCTGTTGACTAATTACTTATTTTTATGAGAGTTATTCTCGTCACGGAAATCGCCGCAACCGCCACCTCCGCTACCAACCACAATAATTATAATTCCTCACGTAATCCCTCAATACCACAGGGGAATCGCCGACACGTGACCGTCCAAATGATGTTACCACACTACGTGTACCTACCCTCACGCCAACCCAGTGGAAAATATACCAACGCGCGATGAGTAAAACGCTTTGCAATATCCTTTTATTTGACAAGTTTTGCGCTGTGTAAAAGATAAAAGAATAATTATTATTAATAAAACACGTGCAGTGTGCACATTAATTTTCCTCAAGATCTCCCGTGCATAATAATCATCGTCAGATTAAATAACAAATTGATGATGATTTTTAAAACCAAAACCCATCGTTATAAAAAATTTTTTAAATAATCCACGCTGTTTTATTAATTTTTATATTTATAATAATATTAGTTATGTACATTTATTTGTCATTTATTTCATTTTTATTTGTTATATACCTTTACAGGGCCGGATCTTAACTTTTTAACACCCGGGGAAAATGAAAAACTTACACCCAATTCAAGGAGATGACCAGAATTAGTATATTTTTTATGAAAAATCAATCATAATCATACAGTGGTGTGAGTACCAACCAATTATAAAGCCTTTCGCAATATACTGGACCATCAAATTATTTACCATAAATTATTTAAACTTAAAAATCAAAAATTCTAAACTAATCGAATACGTAATATTATTAGAAGCACTTCTTAATGGTGTATTTAAAACTAAAATCTGTGGTCAATATTTCTAAGTTTCTGGTTCAGAAAAAAAAATATTGGTGTCAATAATATCATGTATGAATTATTTATTAACAAATTAAAATTATCTGTTTTTTACTTTTAATATAAAGTTTTATGTAAATGAAAATATTTATACATTTTTAATATTTGTTACAATCGAAAATTAATAAGTATGTCTAGGTGCGGAAAATACAATGAAATAAAAACATAAATAACTACTGAAAATTCTAATATAAGATTATAAATTATAGATTAAAAGTATTTACTAAAATATATTTATTATACATTTTAAAATTTAAAAAATTTTAAATTTAATATTTAAGATTTATTTTTCTGGCTTTGACCGCAGAAAAATGATCAATAACTGAATAATTATGTTAAACTGTAATTTTGTCAGCATCGAAACGTACTACAACAGCGTTTTTCAAAGTGTGGGTCGCGACCCATTGGTGGGGTCACGTGAAATTAGTTTACTTATATAAATTCTTAAAAAATTAAGTTTTCAACCGCACATCACTATAAAAATGATAGAGTGGCACATTTGCACACATTTGTAAAATTTTATTCATTATAAACCAATTAATTAATTAATTATTAAAGTATTAATTTAATTTTAATTTTTAAGAACTGCCTTTTTATTCTAAAAATGTAAAACCATGGGGGTCACGATAGGTTTTTGAAGAAAAATTTGGGTTTTGATTCTAAAAAGATTGAGAACCACTGTACTATAATATAACATGGACATACGAATGATGATACAATGTTAATAAGATAAAATTCAACTATATTTTAATTTCCCCCTTATTTGAATAAATATTTTATTAATAGATTGGCAAAGACAGTCATCGCATGATAAGCTTTCCTTTGTACAGTAAGTTGTACTGTGTACACATTACTTAATTTATGACAGTGAATATTCTCGTTGACAGTCGCGGACGGGTATTTCCACAACAATGACGACCACTACCTATTTGTCCATTTTTAATAGTTATTACTTATTGCAATTAAAAATAAAATGATATAATTTTATTCACATACCCATTATTGAATATTTATTTTTTAATTATGATTTTTGTTTCAGTCAATTTTAAATTTTAAATTTTAAAATTTAAAACCTTCAAAATACGCCCTCGAAAATTATACGCCCGGGGAAGAATCCCTGACTTCCCCCCCTAGATCCGGCCCTGTACCTATATAATATAATAGTTTTCTAAATTTTGTTGAGTATTTTATTACTTTAGCAAAAAGTTTTTTTGGTATTTTGTTATTAATTTTTTGATTTTTCTTAGCGTTTAAACGATCAAAGGTTTCACATTCCATTCCACTGTTGAAAAATGAATGAAATTGAATGAAACTGCTTTCTCTCCATATTTAAAAAATGTAAAGATTATGTTTGAATACTAAGAACGTGAAACTCCGTAAACTTTGCTAATTACATCAATAAAAGATTATTATTTAAGTTTCTAAACGAAAATAATCTAAAACGAAATCGAGTGTTTCAAAAGGTAGTTAGGTAGTATGCAAAATCACTTTAATTTTCATTAATTAAAATTGACAAGACCATGTATTAAGGCTATTTTAATATGAATAATTGAATACGTTTAATACCTACAATCAGACTTGCATCATTTTCTGTATATTAAATAATATCGGTGTATTTCAAATTTCAATTAATGTACTTACTAACTACATTTTTAAGAATTTTAATTATGTCATATTATCTACTAGTTTTTTATGATCTTTCGAATTAAAATTCGAAAACATTTTTTTTTAATTCTTACTTCTTGTATTCCATTTAAATTACTACATTTAATTTAATCAAGCAATCAACAAAATCAATATGATAATATATAATGATAAATGTATTTATGGTCGGGGAGAATGGAGGAATGACGGTCACCTAAGCAATAATGACTATATCTCAGGTTCCATTACTCTAAATATTATATTACTCCAAGAAATGGATACTTAAATATATTGTCATTGTTATGTCAAAATAACAGATTTTTAAAAATTAAAGATGTAACTTTTCTTTTTCTTTTTTTTTTTTGTTATTAAAAAAAAGTGCAAATGACTGGTATTCCCCCAACTACGAGGTAATACCAGTCGTGTAAAATTGCATGTAATATTGTAGGGAATAATATAAGTTATAAATTCTACAAATTTTGGTCAAATTCATGTTTTGTCAGTACAAAGTGATAAGTGAGAATCATAATATATAATCATATTATGATTATGTAGAAAATGTTTTATTGTTTAAACAAAAAAAAATTTATTTTTAAGACCAACACGATATTATACAACTAGGCCGTTATTACCCCATCAAGTTTGACCGCTATTACCCCTATCAAGTATTTTCACAAAAACATTAATTTACTTAAAAATATAATAAATAGACAGATTAAGAATATTGTATTCCAATCCTAGTAAGTTATAGATGTAAATAAAATATGAAATATAAAAAAAAATTAAAAATTCTTACTTTGATAAAATTTTAAATTAGGAAAAGTATTAGTTAAACATTGATAAAAAAATTTTTTGCTTAATTTTAGGTGCGAAAAATATTGTTTATAATTGTATAACAATTAGTATTAGGTTTTAATAACAACAGTTATACAATTATACGGAAATCATAATTTTAGATATCATATTTTAAGAGATACACCACTGACCGGTATTACTCACTGACCGTGATTCCCCTATTCTCCCCTATTATCGGAACTTCTATTGTATTATTTGGGTAGTTTTCTCCAAATTTTAAGAAAACTATTGAGAATTTTGAAAAATGATCTCTTAAATGTACCATCTAGAGCAGTCGTTCTCAATAATTTTGAGGCAACGACCCCTTATAATTTCACCAATATTTTAAGCAATCCTTTTATTATGATAGTATTAAAAAGTATTGTCAAATTACCATAATTATTATTGAATTAAAATTAAAATAATAAATACTTGATAAATATAAACGTACATTTTTATCAGAAATCCCAAATTTTTGTTAGCTGTATGATAATCATAAAAAAATAACTATTTATTTAATGTATTGATGACCCTAAACAATTTGTTGGCGACCCCCAATTTGAGAATCACAGATCTAGTAGCCAACTGTGATTAAAAAAAAAAAAATTATGTTCCAAATTTAAATTACGAAAATTAAGGTCATTTTTATAACACATTAACTTTTATTTTAGTTTGCTCATAGATATTTCAGGTATTCTACTTATAGTTTTCCATGGCTAGATAAAACGATGTTGATCTACACAATATATATAATATAGTCACAGAGTCACTACAAATACAGCCTAAAATACATACCTAGTAGGCGCAACACATTATTACGACTGTCACTGAATATAAAATAAAATATTTTTTATTTCCATTTTTTTTTTTTTTGTTTGTATAATATATTTTGACCGTGACCCGGGATGTGATCTTAGTTTAACACCTCGGGCCAGTCCATTACTGAATATAACACATACTATAACAAACGTAAAAGGATTACGTATTTGTTGTCAGAGATTACATATTCAAATTAAACAATGAACTGTCACTGTAGGAAGTGTACAGAAATTATTTATTATTTATGTTCCTAAGTTACTGTGTGACGCTGACACACCGGTAATTAACTGACGCCCCTCCCCTTTCGATAGCACATGCATTATTTGGTAACCCACGGGGGGGGGGGTGCCACTGAAGACAACGCACGTGAGTGTAAGCATTTTTTTTTAAGACTTAAAATGCATTCTTCAAGGGTCTTTACTGCACTGAATTCAGACCTCTATTAATTATAACCAGGGCTCGGATGTTATTGCATTTGCAACTCTTTTCCTACTGCTTGGATTTGTTGTTAAGTAAGTTTTAACTTGTTTGATACAAAAGCGAATTGAAATCTAGAAGTTTTTAGTGCGACTTTTGCAATTTTTGACATTTCTTTTAATTTGATTGCAATTTTGCTTATTTTATTTATTTGTAATGCAATTTTAGATACTTTTCAGTGTTGTTTACATAATTAAGTTATTTCGAGCTTTGTAGTGATGACACGCCGGAATATCTGGCTCGTGTATTATTTTTAAAAATGAAGCTCCGAATATCCACCCCATTTCCACCCCAGCCAATTATAATTGGTTGGGGTATATGGAAAAAATAAATATTTTATAAAGTTTATTACATATAAATTATTTAATAATTTAAAATAAAAAATAAAAAACAATTTGAAAATCTTTTATCGTACAATACAATCATTTTTAATGTAAGAACATTATTAATAGAAAGAAAAAAAAATTAATTTGACAAAATTATAAACAGGTTCCTGAAAGATAGAACAGAAAAAAATCAATTAAATAATAATTTTAAATGCAACTTTTAAGTGCAATTTAGAGTATTTTTTATTGCAATAACGCAATCAATTTTTGAAGCTTTTTAGTGCAATAACTTCCGAGCCCTAATTATAACTATGAAAATCTGCATTATGAATGTAGTTTTTTTTTTTCTGTTATTATTTTGACTATATCAAATTTATAAAACTACGCAATCAGAATATCAATGAATTATTTATCTGTTTACTACGAGGATGACAGAATCACTTTTGGAAATTTCAGGGGGGGGAGAAATACCCCGCCTTGACCCCGGATGCTGACAACTGAGTCATTTATTTTAACGTTTTTAAAACGCACATCTGTTGCTTTCGAGGTGTACAGCTCGGTATAGTTGGCCAGTAGATCAGTTTTTGTTCAGAAAACGCAATCTCCGGAGCCATCTGCGTACTTTAATAATTAACTCGAAACTTTCGGCGGAATTTACGTATAATACGTAAGAATTCGCGCGTTGAGAAGGAATTCATTGTAATAACTACGCGTAAAATTAGGTTACTTTACAATAGATTTACTACATTATAATTTAACCTGGAATTCCTTTCAACGGCGCGTTTACTGCCATTACGGGTCTAAACCACTCGAAACTCCAAATTACAATTTATCCTACAGTTTGTACACAGCGATTTATAAGCACTTTGGAAATTCTTTAATTACCAAAGTTTGTTCTCGGCCGTTTTACGTGTAATGGGTCGGAAATGTATGTTTCCTCGAGATTTTTAAGTAGATCTTTCAGGGGCAATCATACATGAGGGACGAGGGGTGTAGTCTATATAGACTAGAATTTCAAATTCTAAATTTTTTTTTGACAAGGTAAGCGATTTCTTTTACATATTCACAATTTATAACGATTTATTATCTTAATTAATATGTCGTGATAAAATTTTATTATTATTGACACTATTACATTTGTGTCACTATTACTAAATGCAACGTGACATTGTGTTGCACGAGTGTTTGGGGACTATAATACTTGATTTTGAAAATATCACTGTCGTCTAGTGATTATTCAAAAATACACACAATTCGGTAACATTTTATAGACATTTATAATATTAATTTCAAAATTTCAAAACGTCTACTTCACAAAATTTAGATTCACCTTGAGAACCCATGCAAGACCAATATAAAAAAAATACATATTAAATGTTCGATACTTACAGGTCGTTTAGTTGGTTTAGGGCAGTGATTTTTGATTATGTCCGCTTTGATTTTGACAAAATATTCACGGCACAGCAATGAACAGTTTTTTATGGCATTTTTTTTCCTAATATTTTTCAATTTTCAATACTTAACCTAATATAAATATATTTAAATACGTCTTTTAAAGATCATGGAATACCTAGAGAATACTCTCGGCATTCAGTCAGTTTGAAAACCACTGGTTTTGCAAATCATACAAGGAAGATACACAATTTTATAGTTCTGATTTACTCGATAGTGTTGTATTGAAAAGAACGTTCATGCTTTGGAAAAATTATTGATTAAAAATGTATCAAAACAAAATATCATGATATGCATTACATTTTTTTTTCTTGATGTATTACGAGACTGTGCGCTTTAATTAAATAAAAATAAAAAAATAAAAAAAAAACAATAATTCTCAAAATGTTGGTTAATCAATCTGTGGCTGATGTTACAGCTGTACATTTTTCAAATCTATTCCAAATTAAAACATATTCGAGGTCAATATTAAGAAGAATTTATATACTAATTTTGCTGTACTATGTCGATATTATAATAATGATAAAGCAATAGATTGAGAGATGAAATAATTTTTATTAAAAGATAAAAACCAATTGCTCACTGTAAATATGTAATAGTTTTAAAAAATTATATCATTATTAAAATGATGGATGAACATAATTTTATACATTAATTTTGAAGGCTGAGTGCAATTGCATCTTTTGTATTAAATTCTATAGAAACAAGCTACAAATCAAAATTAAGTGATATTGATAAATTTACAGAAAATTTTATTTAGCATAAAATTGTACATTTCTGATTTCATGGCTTTTGCATAATATTACACCTTTTAGATTTTTTTTATAAAAATACACTAGATATTATTTTTGTACAGATATTTTTACTCCAAATCTATTATAGATATTATTTTTTAATTTTTGTTCGTCTTTTTGATATGATATATACATATTTGCATTGGACTTCCATATCTTATAATACTCTATTATAATATACATGATTTAATATAATACGATGAAATAAACGGTACTCTTGCGACCACATTCACTCAACCGCAGGATTGGTAAGCTCTCCATGACAGCCAAGAGGATAATATTTCTAGTGGCCCAGTGGTCATATAAATCCTTCATAAACAAATCAATATTTTTTGCTAATATAACTTATTTGTAATTTGACAGTATATTAAATTAACAATATTTATTAAGTTTATTACAAGTCACAATTTTTATCATTAGAATTTTACGTCTTAACTTAATTGATTCATCCTATTTATAAGCTGTCAAAAAAAGTAAATCATTGAAGTTTCAAAATATTCACACGTCATTCTTGTAAATCAATTTAAATTTCGAGTTTCTTATATAATACTGTACAGTAATGCCTACTAAAAAATAATGATATTATGAAGAATAAATACCTATAAAGGTAAAATTTTAAATACCTATAGTGAAAAAAATTGTTAAATAATTCCTAATACGAAAAAATATTATTTTTGCACGTTTCAGCATTTTAATTGCACGTTTATCGGATGTTAGCTGCACATAAATCCGGTCTTTACCGCTAACCGTAAATATTCTATTAAAACCATACAAATAATGTTACAAGTAATCGTTTTCCAAAAATATGCAGCGCAGTATTCTGTAGTAAGATAAAAATGTTACCGATCACTGTGTAGCACCAACACCTACAATATAATAATATGTAGTTATTATCTTAAAAACATCCCAAGTAATATTGGCCTACTCGAGCTGAAAAGTTAAAATCACTTCCGAAATGTAATTCCGAGCAGACGCGCCTTTTTATCATAACATTGTTATGGCGTGTTTCTCGAATTATTACCTATATAATATAATTTTTTTGAAAAATATTCGTTTCACGCCGTCGTAGCCATTTAGCAGTACGACGTCGTATAATAATAATAATAATAATAATAATAATTTAAAACAGTGAGCGAGAATGCGTCAGATGTGCGCGTTGGAACAAAGCGAACGAGTAATATGGTTTGTAACATCAAACTCGTGAGGGTTGCAAAAACGTCGGTAAGTCTCTGCATTTATTATTATTATTATTTCATTTTATTTTAGCTCGTTCCCCAGACATCGTTCGTCGAATAAACGCGGACAAAAGAATCGACTATGAAACGGAAATTTCTCGTATTTTTCCCATATTATAAATTAATTTCGCGCAGTGTTTCGGTCCATTTGGCGCGTCTTCAGAAAAAAATATGTCGACAATAATAATAATAATAATAGTAATAATAATAATATATACGTATTTTATCATTTATTATTAATACCGTGTACCCGCTTTGTGTGAATTACACACGCATGACGTGATCTCTTTTCCGAGTGCGAACGACATATTAATATTATTATTATTATTAGAAAATATTTTCGCTTATACGCGCGGAAAATATTGAAAAACGGTGTCGAAATCATTCGAAAATAACTGTAGGACGCGACGACGCGAGGTGCCTTTGTAATATAATATTATTATTTACGTAAATTCGAAGCGCAAAAAGCCAATTTTTGTCGTAATTCCAGACACGTTATTGCCGAAGGAAGCAAGCACGCGTCGTCATATGTGTGTGCATAACATATTTTATATCGGTGGCGTATTCGATGGAAGCGTGACGCCTCCCCCGTCTCTGGGAGGGTTTTTTTTTCACCGAGATGTGTAATATCATACATTAAATAATCATAAACGTTTGATCTACCCCGTAGACCGTTTTTCAAAAGAGGAGGAAGAATGAAGGAAAGAACGATTTTGCCTTAACTATATTTTATACTTGCAACTAATACGTGCGCATAAAATACTTAATTTAAAAATTTATTTCGAGTGGAATTGAGATCCGCTCATATTTTGTTCAATTTGTCACTGATAACTGGGGCTAGGATTTTAATGCCTTTAAAAATCGCTAAAAATGCTAGTAAAAAAATGCAAAAATGAACTAAAAAATTCACTAAAAAAATGTCTCTAAAATTTATTTATAATAGCTTAAAATACAAAAAAAAGCCGGACATACTTCGCACGATGGGTGTACTTCGCACGACGGGTGGTATTCTTTTGACGGGCGTATTAAATTTTAAAGAAACGATGAATCATTTCTTCAGTAAAACGATTCTGAACGAAGGAAGTTAATAATAAAAGAAAAAAAAAAAAGCAGTCCGAGTTGTTCGAACCCGGACGTTGTTGCACGTTTATAAGCACTGAATAGTATGTCACTATTAATAAATATGAAACACGAACCATTTGTAAAATTATCGGCATACTTAATATAATAGTAATATAAAG
>JAIPRM010014802.1:0-10527 GCA_025469315.1 Stegophylla sp. TES_Ste_2020
CTCAATTCTTCAATGTTTTTTTTGGAAAAAACTACCCAAAATTTGACAAAAACGACTCGAAAACCATCATTTTTTGATCAGAATTTTATGAAAATTTAAACATAAATAGAAAATCATATTAAGAAATATTTTGGCGCAAGAATATTTTGAAAATGTAAAATAAAAAAAATTTTGGACATTTTTCTAACATTCATTTTTTATATTATTAACTTCCCTCGTTCAGAATCGTTTTATTGAAGAAATGATTTATCGTTTACCTGTAAAATTCAATACACCCGTCAAAAGAATCCCACCCGTCGTGCGAAGAACACCCATCGTGCGAAGTATGTCTGGCTTTTCTTTTTGAATGTGACGTCGTCGTGACACATCGGTTTCGTCGTAAATCCGTAATATAAGCGAATATTGAAATATTTAAAAAAAAACTTCAGACCTCCGTCGCCGTCGCCGATCTATGTGCTTATTCGAATCGAGATAAAATCTGCCACGTACGTATCTCGTTAAAATGGTTTGTTGTCGGACGTAATTCAATATATCTTTTTTTTTTTTTTTTACAGCTAGTTTGCCGCCTCGGTAAAAGAATGATAATATGGTAATATCCAAAGAAAAAATGAAAATAAATAATAATAATAATAATAAAAATCTCAAATTTATTGAAATATTTTGTGCGCTCAAACACACACACACACACACACACACACACACACACACACACACACACAAGATTTAGGTATTTAATTCTTATCTATGTATCACTCAACACTACCTGAATAACTTATTGGAATAAACTTGTTTTTTAAATTTTAATCAAAATTTGAAAATTACATATGATTTTGGCCAGTGTAGTATTTAAAAATTAATTAATTTTGTATTAAAATATCATTCAAAAAAAAAGAATAATTGTGTTTCAATGTGTCTTAATACATGAGTTTCTCATATTATTGTAAGGACATCGAGAAAAAACCGAAGTAAATCGAAAAATGCGTTTGATCGAATTAATCCAAAATGGAGATAAAAGTCTTCATGAAATTAAAACATGTAATTACCTCAGTGTCTAAGACGTGTTTTTTACTTTGTCGTCACTCGGAAAGTGTCGTCATTTCTATATTTTCAAAATGGCAGGCGATAGTTTAAGACGCATTATTTATTATGATTATCTCAGTTTTAAAGTTTATTTTTTGGTAAACAAACCCTGCAATTTAGGATTGAAAAGAAAACAATATTAGCAAACTTTTTTGTTTTTTTGTTTTTTTTTTTAATCGTAGCTCGTTTAACGTGAAATTATGTCAACGGCTTGCGATAATTAACGGTTAGGTTAGGTTATATTTATAGGCAAAGGAAAGTGTCCTAAGAAAGTTTCTAAGAATTTATATCCGACAAAAGAGTTTTAAAAGTAAATTTTTTTATCGATAGTTTTGAAAATACAGCGTAAAAAAGTAAATTAATGTAAAGTAAAGTAAAGCATAGACAAGAAAGTCGGACATACTTCACACCACGGATATCCGTCGCTCTTCGGATCTGTTACCCTTGGTGGGTGTTGTATAGAATTTTAAACAAACGATAAATCATTTCTTCGACAAGACGGTTCTGGACGAAAGAAGTTAATAATATAAAGAACAATATAATAGTCGTCGTTTCCAACACACCCACCAATAGTATCCGACCCGAAGAGCGAAGAATATCCGTGGTGCGAAGTATGTCCGGATTTCTTGTCTATACTTTACTTTACTTTGTTTTTCTTTTTTTATCTAATATATGAAGGAAAAATTTAACAGTGAAAAAAAAAATTTTGGACATTTTTTTTCTCATTTATTTTTTATATTATTAACTTTCTTCGTTCAGAGATCGTTTTATTGAAGAAATGATTTATCGTTTCTTTAAAATTCAATACACCCGTCAAGAGAATCCCACCCGACGAGCAAAGTACACACTTTTTTCATAATGTGTTTATTTATTTAATTATAATACCCGTGTTATTATCGTCGTTTGAACGAGTTTTGTTTCGGAGAACATTAATTGGCCTCCTAAAAGTTGATGACATTATTATAAATAATACTTTGTTCCGTTACGTATAATTAAAACAGTATATATTGTAATATTTAAACGTTTTGGGGCCGTGTTAATAGAGGTGATTCAGACCCATTGATTTTTCTCGTTCGAGGTTGAGTAAAAAAATATTAAAAAACTATTCGCAATAGTCACGTACGTCGATCGTAATTATTATCAGTGTTACTACTGGACTGGAACCGAGTCGTTTTCTTGTGTCGAATGAAATAATAATAATAATAATAATAATAATAATAATAAAATAAAATCAAGGAAATTATATTTATAGTCTCTCTACGTTGACGCGTTGATTACAACACGTTTCATACTTAGTTCCAAAAGTAAGTATGTCTTATAATATTATTAAATGTATTACACAGCGAAACGACAACAAACTGATACTTACATTCTCTGGTTTACTTATTACTCAGTAAGCTGTATATATAGGTACCTACTAGCAGAGATGAATCAAGAAAACAATATGAAATAGCAGCACAACTATATACTATTAGGGGTATCGATCGTTTTTTTTTTGAAGATTTTTTTTTTTTTTTTATATATAACGGTCTTGACAATAAAATAATATGCTCTTTGTGAATGTCGTGTACGATTTTATAGCCTCTTTGAATGTAAAAAATGACGTTCAAAACCTATTCGTAAACAGACACTAGACAGATATATGTCAGATTACTCTTAGTCTCATCAGTTCATAGTTAAAGATAGTTTTCATAGTTTCGATCGGTAACTTTTTTAAACCGGATTTGCTTGAAGTCGGTACTTTAAAGAGGTCATTTTTTGTATTTGTCCATTCTTCAATTTTAGATTCTGAACGAAGTGAAGAAGCTTTATGATTTTACAATGATGTTTATTTATTTATTTTTTTTTTCTCTTTCTGTGAACACTTTTTCGTATAGAAATACTTGTCCAAAAGTTTCGATCAGTATCTTTATAGAACCGGAATCGTACCTAGATGGTACTTTAAAGAGGTCATTTTTTTTAATTTCTCAATACTTTTCTTAAAAACACGAAAAAACTGTCGAAAAATTGACAAAAAACGGCAAAATACGCAGTTACCGAAATTTCAGTAAAATTGAAAATTACTTTTTGACATAACTACTAAAATAATGCGGGTAGGGACTTGAAATTTTCACCAGCCGCTAAAAATAGTCACAAGAACATTTCATAAAAATTTCAAAGAGATTCGATTAATTTTGAGGTAAGTACGGCATTTTGAAAATTTCGGAAATTTCTCATTTTTTGTTAGTTTTTATCTAATAAATATTTAGATTTTTGATATTAAGACTTGAAAATTTAATATGCTTTAACTGAAATATATGTCTGTAAATCTTAAAAATCGTTAGTCAACTTTTTTTTTTACACCCGTTTAAAGTTAGAATTTCGACGAAATTCGTTAGTTTTACCTAAAATTACGCACTTTAACGCACACATAAGAAAATTGGCCCCACCGATTATTTTGAAATTTGGCACTTAGATAGAACATTTCATTGCGAATATTTTGGTGCAATAAAATTTCTTACCGACGAATAATTGAACATTTTACAAGGGTTTGATTGAAAAACAATCGGAGAAAATACAGATATTAGGAAATATCTATAGATAACACGTGATTGCTGAAGGTTCGTAATGTTTTATTACATGTTTTATGTATTTTTCGACGCTCAATTACGACGGTGTGAATTAAAATCTACGTGCAACAATAGTTTTCCAAATAATTTAATTCTATTTTCAAAATTCAATATTTTCGCGGTCATTGTACCAAATATTTACTATTTCACCTACTACGTCAAGTAATGTTTCGTGACCTAATGGTAACGGGAACCGGTCTGGCACGCGACAGTACCGAATTTTTTTCGTCTCATATTTGTATTAACTTGCTTCGTTCAGAATCGTTTTATTGAAGAAACGATTTATCGTTTCTTTAAAATGCCAATATTATACGTCCTTCGAGAGTATCTCACCCGACCAGGCGAAGTACACACGTTTTTAAAATTTTTATTATTGTTGTCATTCCCCCAGATCGCCCGCGTCCCCAGATCGTAACCGCGGGGCTAGGTGAATTGAGTCCCGGAGCCATCAGGTCAAATTCATCAACCGGCAAACCGAGTCCCAAATATTTATACAATTTAACCTGCTGCTTTCAACCAAATTATTTTTGATCTTTGAAAAATCCAAACATCAAAATCAAACCAATCTCACGGTTAGAGTTTATAAAAAAAATGCGCGTCATAAATTTTCACGTACCTGTCTAACATTACGTAATACAATAGTTTAAATAATAGATATAAGACAAAACTGACTTTATGAGCAATTTTATTAGTAGCTATTTATGCTTAAAATAATACAAAAAAATTAAAAACAAACAGTTTGTATAGTTAGCCGAACAAAGAATATTTTCGGGAAACTATACAGCCGACCACCTCCTCGTGGTGTTTCCCGGCCAACGCTTATGGGCTTGTAATAGCCTCTATTAAACCACGATAATTAAAACTTATATATAACTTATGATGGGACTCAGTTTAGCCGACGACGCGTTTTCGAAAAACCGGCACTCGGTTTACCGACGCCGCCATGACGTTACGAGACGACCAAGTGACGATCAACTTGCCGCTGTTCAAGCGATACCGTTTCTACCAGTTGTTCGATCCGAACAGCCCGAAAGTGTTCGGGCACAACGCGTACCGGCTGACGACGGTCGCGACCGCGGTGACGGTCGCCGCGCTGACCGCGTACTCGACGCTGGGTTTGTTCGCGCGGACCGAGGACGCGGACGGTGTCGACACGACGCTCACGTTGTTCGTATACACAGTGACCGCGTTGTCGTTCCTCAAGATTTTCGTGCTACTGCGTCGCGCCGACCGCGTCCGCGAACTGTTCGACTTCACGCGCACCGACTTCCTCGCCGCGGCCGGTGCGCCGTGCCGCGACCGCGACGCCGTGTTGCTCCGGTGCCGCGCCGCGTCCGTCAGGATAACGAATTTCTTCCAAAACTACTTCGGCGCCCTGTTCGCCACGTGGATGCTCGCTCCGCTCGTACTCAACTCGTTCTCCGAGCCCGACGACGACCCCGACCGGCGCGCGCAGAACATCTTCAACCTTCGGTTCCCGGTCGGCGCGGCCGCGTACAACCGCAACTACAACCTGTTCTACGCCGCGGAAGCGTCGCTGGGCACGTTCATCTTGTACTATTCGATCTTGGTCGACGTGTTCCTGATATCCGTGTGTCTGAACGCGATCGCCCAGTACGAAGTGCTCAACTCGACGTTGACAGCTGGCCGAAAAATCGGTGAGTAATTTTCGGAACAATAGAAAAGGCCCGCCGACACACTTCGCACGACGACGGCCGGTGGTGTTCTCTTGACGGGCGTATTAAATTTTAAAGAAACGATAAAACGCTTCTTCGGTGGTTAAAACGATTCTGAACGAAGGAAGTTAATGATATGAGAGAAAAAAAAAAATGTCCAAAATTGTTTTTCACATTTTCAAAATTTTCTTATATTATTATTTTTTATCTTCGTTCGAATTTTCATAAAATTCTGATCAAAAAATGATGGTTTTCGAGTCGCTTTCGTCAAATTTTGGGTAGTTTTTTCCAGAAAAAAATCATTGATTGAGAAATTCAAAAAATTACCTCTTTAAGGTACAATCTAGAGGGGCGAGTCGGGTTTCAAAAGGTTATTGATCGAAACTTTTGGACAAGTATTTCTTTCTTGGAAAAGTTGTACACAGAAAAAAAAAATAAAAAAAAAAAAAATAAACATCATTGTAAAAACACTAGCTTCTTCACTTCATTCAGAATCTAAAAGTGTGTACTTAGCCTCGTCGAGTGCGATTCTCTCGACGGGTGGTGTATTGAATTCAAAATTCAAACGATAAATCGTTTCTTCGGAAAAAACCATTCTGAACGAAGGAAGTTTATTAAATAATATGAGAAAAAAAAAAAAATTCAAAAAATAATGAATTCTGTCAAAATTCCGAGTTTAAACAGTTGTAAAAAAAAAAAAAAAAAGCGATTTTTGAATCGCTGTTAGAAATACATATGAATATGTTTGTATTAAATTTTTTCAGTTCTTAATATCCGTACATTAAAATTTTATGAATTAAAACCGAACAAAAAACGAGAAATTTCCGAAATGTCGTACTTACCCCAAAATTGGTCAAATGTTTTTGAAAATTCTATGAGGTGTGCGCGTGACTATTTTGAGTAGTTGATGAAAGTTTCGACTTTCTACGTCCATTACTTTGTGGAAGTTATTACTAAATAACTAAAATTTATTTCATGATGATAATTATTTCGCTATTGCCAGAATATTTGTCATTATTTTTTCCGAATTTTCTTCAATAAAAACCTTATAAAACTTTCAATTATTCGTCCGCATGAAATTTTCTTACACCAAAATATCCGCAATGTAATTCTCCATCTACGTACCGAATTTCGTAAAGATCGGCTGAACCAATTATTTTTTATATGCGTTTAAGTCTGTAATTTTAAGTTAAAACTTATGAATTCTGTCAAAATTCCGAGTTTAAACAGTTTTAAACCCGATTTTTGAGTGCTGTTAAAAATTTATATGAATATGTTTGTATTAAATTTTCAGCTCTTAATATTCATACATTAAAATTTAATGAAATGATAAACCTAACAAAAAAACGAGAAATTTCCGGAAATTTTCAAAATGCCGTACTTAACTCAAAATTGATCAAGTCTTTTTGAAATGTTTATGAAATGCTCTCGTGACTATTTTTAGTGGTTGGGGAAAATTTCAATGACAAGTCTGATCAGATATAAAAATCCATGAAATAAAGCGTTTAAAAATTTAGCCTCAACTCTGTTATGTAAAAACCTTTCCCTTCCAATATTTTATAATAATAATTATGTTCTACTTAATATTATGTTTGTCATCAGTTGTTTCTATAAATCCTATTCTGTCTTATTTTTTTGTTTTTTTCAATATGATAATAATATGTTAATAAATAATACCTAATTTTTCTTATTTATTTATTTTTTTTCAGATGATGAAAATAACAGTTTGAAAGCTTACGAAGATTTAAAATCAATATTGAACGATCAATCGCACGTTTACATGTTAGTATTTATATAATATACTTTTAAATAGACACAATTTGACCTGAATTATAGGGCTGTGACAATTTTAATGAGTTATCTTCAACCCCTTAAAATAATTCTTATCACAGACTCATTTAAAAAACATTTTCATTTGTATTTTTAGATGCACGAATATTTAAATTTTTTTTGCAATATATTTGCATTCGGTTTATTAGATTCTGAACGAGTGTTTTTACAATGATGTTTTTTTTTTTTTTTCCGCGAACACTTTTTCGTATGGACTACTTGTCCAAAAGTCTCGATTAGCAACTTTTTGAAACCAAATTCGACTTTAGTTAGTACTTTAGAGAGGTTATTTTTCGAATTTCTCAATTCTATCTAAAACATTTCTTGATGTAAAATAATAAAGCATTATAAATCCTTATTTCAATATCATAATGAAACATTTTTTTGGTTTTTTTTTTTTTTCCAGGAAATTGAAGTCATTTTACTCAGACATATGGTTGGTAGTCGTGTCACTGATTTACGGGAATTCATTGCCGATGATCGTGTTGTCATACTCATTCGTTTTGGTAAATGTCTACTAGTAATAAAAAAATATTGAATTTTCTCTAAATTCAAATTCGTTAAACGATCGATGCAAATGCTCTGAAACCAAATCCAAAATCCGTCTTAAAGCTAACGAAAAATTCGATTCGTTTGGCGAATGGTTTTCTTATTTCGTTATTAAAATTAGGATTTTTTCACTCGGATTCCTCAAGCTCTTCGTCACACTCAGAGCATTAATTAACGTTTTGACGCAATAGGATTTTGATAACATTTGCATTTCAGATTCTGAGCCGAGCGAAAATATAAATACAAATGATTTTACAATAAGATTTATTATTAGATTCTATACGAAGTCAATAAGATTGTGTTTTTATAACAAATGTTTATTGTTATTTTTCTTATTATTATTTTGTTTTTGTTCTGTATAATATACTTAAGTAGAGTAAAGCGATTTTTTTTATCTATATAAACATTTGAAGTTAGCAATTCGTTAGTTTCACTTAAAATCACACACTTTAACGTTACATAAAAGAAAATCCATTTGGCCGATCTTTATGAAACTTGTTGAATAACTCTAGATGAAGAATTTCATTAAGATGTATATTATTTTGGTGCAGTAGGAACATTCAAAATTTTGGCAATGTTTTTCCACCACCTTGTGTATTTTATGACGCTGAGTACGATGGTGCAAACTAAAATCCTAATGCTCTTCACTAACGACCGAATTAATGGTTTTTTTTTTGGTCATCTGAATTCATTAGGTCTCTAATAATTAGGGGCTAGGGACTTACAGCTCTAAAAAAACTTAAAATATGGATGCATTTATGCTCTAAGAATGTACCAAACATGCTATAAAATATACTATTTTACTATTATTAATTTTACTATTAATCACTAAAAATATGCAAAAATGTTAAATTAATCTCTTACAAAACATTAATTTTACTGTAAAATATTTAAAAATTGTATTGCATTGTATATATTTTAATATTCTTCTCCTTCTATTATTTATGAAATTACTTTTTTATTTTTATTTTTAATTCTTTCTGAGCTTACATTTAAACAAATAAAAATATCAAATAAAATATTCACTCTCTTCAGTTGTTCAGGGAAAAATTTTCCAGTACCAAGAAAACTCAAATTAAATATTGAAAAATATGTGAAATATGAACTTATATCGGAAAAAAGAGTTGAATATGCAAATTCAAAGAGAACTGCACACAACTCCTGGTGTTATGAAACGCATTTCTATTATTACTTAACTATGTTTCGAACGATTTTTGAAGAACACGCCAACTCCTATAAGTCCCTAGCACTACTAATAATGATTTTTTGTAAGTAATCATAATCCATTGTTGATATCGACATTCCGTTTCATATAGATCTTTATGACGGAATCGCTTTCATTCTTCAGACTAATCAAGTTGCCCACCACGTTTGTCGCGTTCGCGATCCAGATGTACATGTACTGTTATTTGTTCGACGTCTTGAACGACAAGGTAAACCATTACAAAATATCATAAAGTCGAAAATGTATCTTCTTGTTTGTCCAGATAAAGTGCAATAATTATTATCATTGTCCAGATAATATTTTTTATTTCGATTATTTTTTCCCCGAACTGTGCCAGGGGCGGATATGGACGCCACGAACGGGAGGGGCGATTTTAAATAATAATAAAAAAAAAAAATGATATAAAATAAAATATTTTGGACGTTGGGTGTAATTCTCATTCTTCAGAGCTAAACTATTTCAACAACTGTAAAAAAAAAAAAAAAAAAAAAAAATGAGAAATAATTTTCGACTGACTGTTGAGATACGAAAACGAGTATAAATAAAAGAAAAGAAAAATGGTTATACATTTTTTATTATATTTTCTGACGGTCAGAAAACCTATTTTGTTAACGAGGGCGGGGGGCATTTACCCCTAGTGCCCTCCCCTTGTATCCGCCACTGACTGTGCTCGCCCAACATCACATGATATTTTAGCCTTTTTGTTTTCGACTGTATTCAGAAAGAATCGTTCACTTTCGCATTGTATTCCTGTAACTGGACCAACACGGATTTGAAGTTCAAAAAATTACAACTGTTCGCCATGCGGTTGAACAACGCCAATCCGTTGCGGATCAAAGCCACGCCGGCCAAAATCATCAACTTGCAACTGTTCGCCAGCGTTCGTTTCAGACAACATTAATCGCCGACATTCAGTGGCGCAACCAAGGGGCTGGGGAGGTGTTTTGGCCTTCTGGACAACCCCCCCCCTCGAACCACATTTATTGAAATATTTTATTCAATAAGAATTTAAAAAAAAAAAAAACAAAAGTCCTTTTCAACTATACAATTAATTATGACCTCTATTAATTCAGAAATAAACATAACATTCCAACATCGATCACTATTTTATGAAATATTTAACATAATAAGGTTATCATTAGGAGTTAGATCATCCATTACAAATTACAAAATAATTGGAAGTAATGTATTACGATATAGTAGAAAATACAATACAATACAGGATATATACTCAAAATCTGTCTACAGTAGGTAGGTGAAAATTTGTTTTAAAGTTATTTGTTAACATGATATTTATGGTGAAAAATCCTTTATTTTTATTTTTATTTTTAGAAAAACTTAAAACAGACTTTCAAAATTCAAAATTGTCGAATATGCGACGCTAAATTTTATTCATCTGCTACGAATAACGTTGTAAAAAGCCGGACATATTTCGCACGATGGGGTTTTCTTCGCTCCTTGGGTGGTACGCTCTTGGTGGGTGTATTAAATTTTAAAGAAACGATAAATCATTTCTTTAATAAAACGATTCTGAGTGGAGCTTCAGTTGATACAAGAT
>JAIPRM010014803.1:0-10526 GCA_025469315.1 Stegophylla sp. TES_Ste_2020
ACAAGTATTTGTATAAGAAAATGGGTTTACAGAGGAAGAAAAAAAAATAAATATCATTGTAAAAACATCAGTTTCTTCAATTCGTTCATAATCTAAAATAAGAAAAAAAAATGTTAGAAAAATGTCCAAAATTTTTTTTTTCACATTTTCAAAATTTTCTTGCGCCAAAGTCTTTCTTGTGTAATTTTCTATCTATGTTTAAATTTTCATATAGTTCGGATCAAAAAATGATGGTTTCCGAGTCGTTTTTGTCAAATTTCGGGTAGTTTTTTCCAAAAAAAAAAATTGAAGAAATGAAAAATGACCTTTCTAAAGTACAATTTAGAGGCAAATCCGGTTTCAGAAAGTTACTGATTGAAACTTTTGGTCAAGTATTTCCATACTACATACGAAAAGTTGTACACAGAAAAAAAAAGAAAAAAAAGCCGGACATATTTCGCACGAAGGGTGTTGCTCGCACGACCGGTGGGATTCTCTTGACGGGTGTATTGAATTTTAAAGAAACGATAAATCATTTCTTCAGTAAAATAATTCTGAACGAAGGAAGTTAATAATATAAGAAAAAAAATGCAAAAATTCGGAGTGCTGGGCTGGAATCGAACCTGGTGCTGTCGCGTGCTAGGCCGGTTCCATTACCACTAGGGCGCAACACATGACTATATAGGTGAACTAGTTGGTATGTATTATAATAACCAAAAAAATTGAATTTTCAAAATAGAATAAAATAGTTAGAAAACTATTGTTGCACGTGGATATTAATTCACACCATAATCGTATTCATTATCGAAAAATACACATGATGGTAATAGGGAAAATATCAACCTTCTTGAAATGATTACAAAACTATAAAAGGAAAAAAAATCGGTCAGTGTTGTTCGAATACTGATAACGAGACAAAACGGATAGTGTGTATCATTTATCGAACTAAAAGCGTGCGAACTATACCGTACACTGTACACGGACATTTAAAACCGTAGTGAGTGGCAACCTTTATAAACACTGAATAGTATGTCACTATTATTAAATATGAAACACGAATCCCTTTATAAAATTATCGGCATAATTTATATAATAGTAATATAAAGTTGACATAATTATATATAATTATGTTGGGAATCCCACGATACAATTGAGGTGCGTACGGATTGAGGCGGCGCGCGACCGTGATGGCGCTGACAAATGTTTATTGGTAGATGCCATAAACCGCCTTTGTCGTAATTTCTCCAATTATTTTTCAATCAAACCCTTGTAAAATGTTTAATTATTCACCCGCAAGAAATTTTATTGCACCAAAATATTTGCAATAAAATTCTCTATCTAGGCACCAAATTTCAAAACAATCGGTTAATCCAATTTTCTTATATGTACGTTAAAGTGCGTAATTGTAGGAATAACTAACGAATTACGTCGAAATTCTAACTTCAAACGGGAATTATTGTTTATGAAGTTCTGATTAAAATAAATCATTATTTTACGTAGCAATTAATTGTTTTTCATAAATTTTCACTTTAATGACTATAGAAAGGAAAATTGATTAGGATTACCATTTTTTTTTTTTTAGTTCCATTAATTATACATGTGGGTACATTTGTATAGAATTGTTTAGTCTTTACGAATTCTCTTAGAATATATGAAATACAAATTAAAAAAAATAAATAAATTTCCAATGTCTCTAAGTATATAGCTCTAAGTAGGCCAAATGATTTTGAAATTTTTATGAAGTATGTACTTCATAATTTTCAATAGTTTTGTGAAAATGTTAACCTCATTTCTAGCTTCATTTTTTTTTTGAAGTTAAGTAAAAATACAAATACAATATTTGAAATATTATATTCATTGTATATTTTACCGTTTTTTTCTTTCTATTTTTCTGTACTTTTGTTTTACTTTTGGAGAAAGTACTGAGAATTTTGAAAAATGATTTGTTTAAAGTACCATTTGGGTATTATTTACGATATAAAAAGTTAATGTATGTAATATTTGGTCAAATACTTCTGTACAAGTGTTTGCAGGATTTACAAATAAACATTACTTTACATTTTATTCGTAAGCCTTTTCGTTCCACTCAAAATCATGTAATATATTTACTTCTGAAAAGAAGAAATCTAATCAGCATTAGCCATTAGAACACTGATTACTTTAAACTTGCGTTAAAACCTCACCAAAATTTTGGTTATGAATTATATAAGTGCATTGTTAAACGTACTTTTTTAATACTCCAAATTGTGTGATTGACCCAAAGTGTGAACAAAACTGAAAATAATTAATAAAAAGCTTAAAATCTTTTAGAGAAAACAATACTTTAATATATAGCTAATCAAATGACCAACAAAATCTAATTATTGGAATATACTTTTATAAAAAGTACTGAGATTGGAAGGAAATTGGCATATTAAAATAGAAATACTCTTTTTAATGTCGATTTTAGTATTAGAAATAAGCTGATAATAAAGTAAAAACTACAGATTTAAAATTTTCATCCTATTTTTTTTTTTTTTTTTGTGAGAGTGTTGTATCTAGTTCCGAAATCATCTCTGATTTTTTTCAGATTTTTCCGCCTATTCTCAACCCTTAAAAAATTGAAAATTGCGCCTAGAACAAAAACCAACTACGAAAGAATTTAAGTATCTGCTTTTTAGATTCTAAACTAAGCGAAAAAAGTGTATTGGTTTTACAAATCAGTGTGTTTTTACACGTTCGTTTTAGTCTTTTGATATTTTATTTAATTAAACAAAAATAATTAAACTCAACGGAAAATATATCGTCAAGTTAAAAAACAAAAAACTGATGGAATAAGTTAAATTTTTTCTCCCGTCTTCCGTTTCTGTCATCCCCTATTTTTCGACCTTTTGGATGCTGGAAATGTTCTTGAAATGAAATAATTTTTTCATAGTAATATAGGTCCACTTCCTGTCTCGATTTACCAACGTCTTACATGATCTTGAGTCACCGTCGGCTACGACCGTACGGCGTGGCCGTGGTCATAGAGTCTGCAGCCTCTATGATCGCGTTACCGTGCCCCAGGATACATATAATCATCGGTCAGGCGGGAACTCGATCTGCAATCTTCGGATGTGGGGAATCTTGAGTCACGACCATAAATCGACAATGCAGTGGTTTCCGGTACGTCGGAGTCGCACCGGAAGGAACCGGGCTCTTTCGTGAAGCGCTATGACGACTTGAAACGGTCGTGGACCGGACACTGGAGGGCCGGGACGCTCTGAAAAATTGAATTCGCGTACGCATAGGCGTAAATTGATATTTTATAAAATAATTGAAAAGGCATTTTGAATTATTAAGTAAACTATACAATTTTAAAAGATTAACATTAAAAAAAAATTAATAATAATTGACTATTTAGTTTTTAATTTTTTTTAAAAATCTTTAATTATCTTTTAAATTTATTTAATTATCTTACTATTGTAGTTATTTGTTCCCTCCCCCCCATTAAAATTACCCAATTTGCGCCCATGCGCGTACGTTTTTTTAAAATATATATGACCGTCGACCTATCGAAATGCATGGAAAATTCAGAAATAAAAAAGAAAAATTTAGAATAATTTTACATTATATACCCTAATAATTGTATTTTCATCAATGACTATAGTCTGGATGAGTTTTAAGTGCAATTATCATATAAACACCCGTAACACCGGTAACTGATATAAAAACCCGTGTACTTAATTTAAAAAAAAATTTTTTTTCAAAAATTTTATAGAAAAAAATACGATTTTATTTATATGAAAATATTTTTATAATTGTACGGAAAAAGTATGAAAAATAAATAATATTATTAATTTTGATTAAAAAGAGCTCGAATATTAAATTTAAATTATTTTTTAGTAGTTTGACACCAAACAATACAATTCAGAAATCCATAATGAAGTCAGAATAATTTTGATATTCTGAACAGTTCACGAAATCCAATAAGTACAATCTTCAACCTAATAACAGAAATTTAGCCTAACCTAACATAAAAATAAAAAAAAAAAATCGTTATATATTATTATATTTAAGAATTACATTTGATTTGATGATACTGATATTTGAGCTGGTATACAGTGGAACCTCGATGACTCGAATCGACTTACGTCCCATTGTGGAATTTCTAGGGAAAAAAATCTTCAAAACGTTCAGAAAAAAAAAAGAAATTACAGATAATAACAGTTTTTATTATTCTTCAGTATTTATAGGTTTTGTTGGAAATATAATTATATAAGTTATGCTCAACACCACCCTATCGCCCAAGACTTGTTCGATCCCCCCCCCTAACACCCAAAACATGTTCACTACCCATCAGTAACTCTTCATCACCTCCTGGTGTGAGGGGGGGGGCGTTATCACTCCCGTTGAGAACCACTGATTTATATAGTTAAACACAAATCGTTCGATTAACCTGAATCCACAACGGGCCCTCCCCCACCTACTCCGTTTGAAAATGATGTTTACGTCATTACCTGTTGCGAAGTGATGCGTCCATCATAGTTCGCATCGTTGTCCACGGCGTCAGCGTCTGCCGCGCGGTCGTCGTCCTGTGAAAGTCATTCATCGCGAAAAGGTCGGATCGATGCCGTCGATCTGAGCTACGAAACAAAACCTCCGAACCAGTACCCGGCGATCGTACGTCGCGCCTTTGTGGCTATCCAACCAGACTTGCGACCTGGCAGCCACCAGCCGTGTCCGGTGGACAGTTCTTGAATGGCGTCACCGTGACGGACGACGAGTCAGTCGAGACCGGAAGACCGCACAAGGGAACGGGGAAAGATAGAGGACGTGAGGAAAATATTGAATGGAAATTTTTATATTTTGGAAGAATAAGTTTTTTTTTTTTTTAATTTTTAGCCACTAACTAAGAATTTGGGGTTTCAAAGGATAAGAGAGGGTTTTTTTTTAATTTCGAGGAAAACAGTTTTTGTAAATGGCTTATCCGATAAGTGAAAAAAAAGAAAACCGTAAGAACGGTGAACGAAAAACAAAAGAATTGGATAATCTAAGAAAAACGTTTTTTTTTTTATTTTTTTTGTTTTTTTTGTTTTGTTTTTTTTTTTGTTATTTTGTTATTTATTATTATTTTTATTTCTTATAAATAATAGGGAATAAGGAAAACCTGTTTTTAAAAAATAAACGTTAAATATTATTATCTGCAACCGTATTAGAGTATTTTTGCATCTTAAGGAAGGGATTTTTTTTCACCAAGATTGTTTTGTAATAAAATGTTAAATAGTAAAACGAATTATCTTAATTTATTGTATTTTGTTTATAAGTAGTTGAATTCGAGTTCGAGTTACATGCGATCAAATATTATAATGAATATAACTAAGATTTTAGAATCCAACAAATATGTTTAATATTATTCGATATTCAATTTTAAATCGGAAAAGCTATTTTCGTTTTTATTTCCTTTGTAATTTTTATTCAATAATTTTATAGGACAAAATAGCTTTTAATATATACATATTGTTCAATGTTCCTATTATTCATATAATATTTAATTTCAATTAAATTTACATTAACTTTTATATACAATTTCACGCATAGTTAGAAATGTAGAATGCAAAAATATGCTGAGTTATCGTATTCTTTAAAAACGTATGATTACGCATAATATTTCCTGGTTAATTTTTGATATATAAAATTAAAAACTCAAAAACAAAGTTTTGTTATAAATGTTAAATTCTAAACGTAATAAAGGATTTTCATTGGTTTTACAGTGATTCATGCTTTTTAATTTTATCTCGGTAAGTTCATTTGGCACGACAGTTTTTATGTTTTTATGACAGTTTTTATTTTTTATGTAAACGTAATCATAGAGATTAATATTTAGATTAGAAAAACGATAGTGAGCGGAACTCAGAGGATAATATCATTACCCGTTAATTATTGTTCAAATAATGTAAAAACGTTAAGATCAATCGGAGCAATATAAAAATTGTAATTATTTTGTGTAATAAACTAATTGTGCCACTGGAGTCAACAAAATATACATTTACAAGGTAGTAACTTACTCAATTTAAGTTTCCTTTTTACTTGCATGTGTTTTTATAGTGTTCTTCTCAATCTTTTACCAAGAGGCTCTGTGTCCTAAAAAAAATTTATAGTAATCAGTGATTACAAAATTATTTTTAAGTATAAATTTATTAAAAATACAAAAATTAAACATTAATTCAACAAACTTATAAGGATTTGTATATCATACCTCACAACTTGTTGTTGCATCATTATAGAAAGTTGATTTATATCTGTAAAATTAAAATCATAAGACATTGTTAAATTAATTATTTTATTTAAAATTAAATTTAGAAAAATGAAATGTTTTGCAATAAATACAGAACTGAGTTTATTTTCTATGTATATTTATCTAAAAAGATGAAAAAAAGTTTAATTTAACTCATATTTAGTGATTTATTACTTCTCAAAATTGTCTATATATATATTTAACAAATGAAATTTACTACATTTTAATAATAAGATCATTTTTAAGATGAAAATAATTGGGGAGAGATAAAGTGAAATAAATGTAAATTGCATTTTATGATGATTTAAAAAATATACAATAATACTATATAGAATGAATAACAAAATAAGAAAAACTTAAAGTGCGTAATATATATATATATATATTAGGTAGGTATTTAAAGAGATTATAGTTGATAAAACAAATATAAAATGTAAAAATGATTTAGGTATATATATTTTTTTTAGAAGGGTGGAATTTAAAATGTATATTAAATTTCATATGTTTTCAAACAATTATATTTGATTATTTACAAAATATTGTTAGTTTTCAAAAACAGCAGCTGTACATTGAGTATTTAAATAACCATACCTCAATTGCTTAAAAACTGTATGTTTTCCTGTGTGCTTTCGTTTCTTGGAAGTTACTGGGGTTTCATTGAGTTTAATCATTTCTAAAATTTCTTTTTTTCTCACCATCTCGGTTACTTCCGATATTTTAATGTTGGGTTTTTTAGTTCTCTGTATAATTTCATCTTTAAATTCTTTTATTTCAACTTCTCTAGCTTTTTCGATTATTTCATTAATTTCATCAGGTTTGTTTAAAATTTCATCAAACATTTTTTGTGCAATATCATCAAAATCGGGATATTCAATATTTTTGATAGGTGATAATCTAGGCAAAAACGTAGTAGCTTGGGCAATGGTATCAAAAGCTCCATAACTTGAATCATTTTCCATCATAGAAGAATTGTCAAGATCAACAGAAACTACATTCTGGGGCTCATTAGTTTCACTACTATCTAATGAAACACATTGAATTGTAGAATTCAATTCTTCGTTATTGAAGAAATATGCTTTAACCATTTCCCCAACATTATGATATAAATTTAATACATTTTCGGAAATTGATAGTTTAGAATCAGAATCAAGTTCTTGAACCAGTGAGAAAGGTTGAACTTCAATTTTGTCAATAATATCGAGTAAATCATCTTTAAATAAATGATAATTATCAGTAAATTCTTCTTGAAAAATCTCTTGTGCTTCCTTTGCATTATTAATTTCGGTATCATCCAATTGTTCAAAATCTTTTTCGGTTTTTGTTTGACTTTGATAAACACCTAAGGTATTTATATTATCAACTCGTGTTTGATTTAATGATGTTGACAGCGAGTTACCCTAAAAAAAAATTACAATACAATTTATTTAAAACTTGCTATAGTTAATTAATAAATTAAAAATGTAATTAGATCTATACACTAATTGCATTCTGTAACTCTTCAGTTTCACTATTATCTAGTGAAGAATATTGAAACGAAGAACTCAACACTTCGTTTTCGGAAAAATGTGTTTTAACCGTTTCACCAATATCATGGTATAAAATTAATAATTTTTCAGAAATTGATAGATCAAAATCATAATCAAGTTCTTGAATCAATGATAAAGGTTGAACTTCAATTGTATCTATATCGATTAATTCATCTTCAAACAAATGATAATTGTCGGAAAATTCTTGTTGCAAAATTTCTAGTTCTTTATTTTCATTGAACTTTTTGGTGTCATCCAATTGCTTAAAACTTTCTTCTGCTATTTTTTGAACTTGATAAATACTTGAGGTAATCATATTGTCAACCTGTATTTCATTTAATGTTGTTAACAACGAGTTCTCCTAAAAAAATACATACAATTTGTTTTATAATTGTTAAAATTAACTAACAAATTAAAATTCTTTATTAATAAAAGTAATTTACTATGTATGTACATAAAATTAAATACAAGATAAAAATTAGAAACCTAAAAACTTAATAGTTATTACTAATATGGAAGGCTATGGTTTAATATCCCAACAAATTAAGAATAAAAATGTATGTATATTGTAAACCTACAATGAAAATTGTCTAATTTTAATTATTACTTATATTAATATGATGATAAAAACATTTATAGGTATCAACACTATTTACTAATAATTATTGTGATGTTTATAAAGAAAATAGTTCAGATATTTTTTTATATATAGTATTCACCTTCTTTGATACTTCTGAAACCTCTGAACTTAAATTTTCAGAAGCTAAACCAGCATGTTGTCTTGTCATAAGATGCTCCTCATATTGACTACCTTCATTTTCATTCCTATAAAAATTAGACACAGAAATTGTCAAAAAAAAATTGTTAAGGGAGAAAAACAATATTAAATTACGAATCTAATTATTTTGGGATCTGAACTTTTTCGACAGTGAATAAAGGTATTAAATAAATAACAACTTCATTTCTAAACAATTTCCTTTATCTATTGAAATTAAAGAAGTAATTTGAAGTACAATGCATTTATAGTAATTCTACTCTAATATTTCATTTAAATATTGATGGAAAATAGATATGTTTAATAAAATTAAATTAAAATGTATTTATCACTTTTAAAAGGTTCAACAACATGTCTAACCATTTCATCAATATTCATTGATGAAATGAAAATTGAATAATGCCTTTACTTCTTTAATTTTTTAATAAAATTAAAATTAAAATACTCTTTGTGGGTGTATTGAATTTTAAAAAACCGATAAACATTTCTTCAATAACATGATTCTGAGGGAAAGAAGTTAGTAATATAAAGGACAATAATAGTCATAATTTGCAACACACCCACCAAGAGTATCTAGTCAAAGGAGTGAAAAATACTCGTGCAGATGGGGAGTATGTCCGTCTTCCTTGTATTTACTTTACTTTACTTAACTTTACTTATTTTATCCATTAAATAAAAAAAAAGGAAAAACAAATTAAGAAAAAAGTGTCAAAGAAATTTCCAAAATTTTATTCAAGTTTCCGACGTCTTTTTTTTAAGTTTCTTGAACTAAAATAAATCTCATATAATTGTCTATCTACATTTCTGGGTCTTTTTCTCAAATATTGGGTAGTTTTCCCAAATTTTGAAAAATCAATTGAGAATTCCAAAAAATAATCTCTCTAAAGTTTTATGTAGAGGCGTATTCGGTTTTAAAAAGTTGCTAGGCGAAACTTTTGGATAATTCTTTTCTTACAGAATATTTTCATATTTTCTTAAACTTAAATAGTTTACTATACAAACAAATGTTGAGAGAAAAAAAAAGAAACATCATTGTAAAGGTTACTTCTAAGATGAACCTAAGAATCTAAGATAAACTAAATAGTTATGACTATTTTGTATTTTTTTTTTTTAGGTTCTGAACGAAGTGAAGAAGTTATTGTTTTACAATGATGTTTATTATTATTAATAATATTATTTCTTTCTTTTTTTCTGTTAACACTTTTTCGTATGGAAATACTTGTCCAAAAATCTTGAACAGCAACTTATTGAAACCGGATTTGCCTCAAATTGGAACTTCAAAGAGGTCATTTTTTGAACTTTTCAATTCTTTATTTTTTTTTTTTTTATTTTTAAAATTTTGAGAATGTGGAAAATTATTTTATACATTTTCCTAACACTTTTTTTCTCATTAATTTTTTCCCTATTCTTTACATTCGGTAAAAAAAGTAAAGTATAGACATGAAAGTCTGACAATGTACATACTTTGCACCACGGATATTCTTCACTCTTCGGGTCAGACACTCTTGGTGGGCGTATTGAAAATAACGATAATTATTGTTCTTTATATTATTAATTTCCTTCGTTCAGAATCGTCTTATTAAAGAAAAGATTTAGGAACCGTTTCTTCAAAATTCTACACACCCACAATGAGTATTTGTCCCGAGGAGTGAAGAATATCCATGGTATGTAGTATGTCCGGCTTTTTTATATTTAACGTTATATAGAAGTTGGGTTATTTTCAAAAAAAAAAATGAAAAACGTCTATTTTAGATTCTAAACGAAGTGAAAAAGCTAGTGTTTTTACAATGATGTTTATTTTTTATTTTTTATTTTTTTTTCTGTGTACAACTTTTCGTATAGAAATACTTGTCCAAAAGTTTCGATCAATAACTTTTTGAACCCGGATTTGCCTCTGATTGTACTTTAAAGAGGTCATTTTTTGAATATCTCAATTCTTCAATTTTTTTTGGGGAAAAAACAACCCAAAATTTGAAAAAAACGACTCGGA
>JAIPRM010014804.1:0-10526 GCA_025469315.1 Stegophylla sp. TES_Ste_2020
AATTCACGGGACGCAATTTACATATACCCAAAAAATATCCGGGCCGCAATTTACGTAACCCCAAAAAATATCCGGGACGCAATTTACATCAAAAAGGTACATTGGGACGCAACTTACAGTCAGCCTTCGTTTTTCTCTCGTTATTCCACCAACACTCGAAACGGCTAGTTAATTAAAGGATTACTCGAATAATTCCGATCGGTTTTTAATGTGTAAACAAATCGTTATTCTTGATCGCCCCATCTGAGATATCGCAATAGCGGATCGGAGTTGTTATTCTCAGATCCTACGAGTTTTTCAATGTGTATTTTTTACTCGATCGAAAGCCTGCATTTGTGATTTCAGATTCTGAACGAAACGAAGAAGCTAGCTAGTGTTTTTACAATGATGTTTATTTTTATTTTTTTTCTGTCTATAACTTTTCGTATGGAAATACTTGTCCAAAAGTTTTGATTTATCGTTTCATTAAAATTCAATACACCCGTCGTGCGAAGAACACCCACCGTGCAAAGTATGTCCGACATTTTAACATTTTTATTAGACTGCGGAAGGAAGAGGATAATGACGCGTGTTCGACTTGTTCCCACATACCTTTTCCGCTTCTGAACCGATTTTTATGAAACATAAATCAATAAAATCTACGATTTTCCAGGAAGAACTGGAATATTAATGATTTTATAGGTTTTCGTTCCGAGTCGGATCGAAAAAAAAACAAACGTCGTTGCTAATTCCAGTTCCAGTTCTTAAATAGCTAATCCGGTTAAAAAAAAAAAAAAATAAAATACAGATTATAAACAATTTTGTTAATTAACATACAACAGATATTAAGTAATAATTATTAAAATGCATATTTTATTTCCCTATATTTCAGTATTTTTATTTTGTTTCGTAGATTGCAGTTTCTAAAAGTTCTTCAAGGAATAGTTCCAGAATCGATACTTTAGGTTTCGGTTCTTGTCTCTGGTTTCCAGTAGTGTTCTTAGCTAGGTTTAATAACCTTGGGGATATATTTAACCAAAAATACAAAATGAAAAAAAATAAATATTTAAGTTGTTCAGTACATTTTTAATGGTTACCATAGGAACCATAATAACAAATATACTGCGTTATAATATTAAAGTTGTATTAAAACCAAGTACATTCTCAATCATCGTGAATATATAAATAAATAATAAATCAATATTATAATGATTTGAACCTGACTCAGAAATAAGAAAACTGAACAGAGAAAAATAAGTTTTACATTAGTATTTATTATTAATTTATATTACCTATATTAATAATAATTATAAATACTTATATTAGTATTTATAAAATGAACATATTTTAAATTCGTTATAGTCTGGTGCTTTCAGGGCCTGAATACTTTTAACACACCACTGACTTACCTACGAATCACATAAACTATTATAGCTGCGTTTCTATCATGGACTATCAAAACATGGAACTCGTGAAGAGAGATAAAACGTCTAGCTGTTCGCACATAAACTTAAAATTTTAAGATTTGGTGTTAGAACAATAGAGGGCATCCAACTAAAACGGAATTTAATGTTAATTTTATGAACACTATAAAAACCAAGATTTATTTTTTTATTGTTTTCTGTTAGAGTTTTTTCCGGTGTCAGGTTTTTATGGGTTTTTCATAGATGCGAAATTGGCAAAATATAATTGTTAATTCTACGTCAGCGAGTATGTTAATTCAAGTAATGTAAGCAATAAAATTGCTATATTGTTTAAAGCAGGAACTATAAAAGTTTATTTTTATCTAGTTATTGTTATGAGAATTAAACTAAAATATTTTGTCTTTTATTTCTAATTCTAATATATAAGAGAATATTGGTAATTATTTTGATTTTTTATTGAATTTACCTACCTAAAAAATTTTAATATATGAGTTTAATTACTTTAAATTATTTTAACTAAATTCAGAATACGTGGTTGGATTGAATAGAAGAGAAGACATTATGAAGATTTTAAAAATTTTTAATTTTGATTGTGTTTAAGAAAATAATATATCACTTAGTGAAAATAAAATTTAAAAAGTAGATTTGTTTTAAACCTTTCGTGATTTTTTTTTTTAACTAAAACGAAAATATTTTCGATAGAACAGTTATCCAAATGGTTGGCCGCATTATGCGAACGTAAGCAAGTAAAGTATTGTGCAGATTCGATCATCACCTTTCACGAAAACCACCTGTGAATCTGCCACAGTGGTATAATGTTGTTATAAAAATTATCATTACTGCATGGTACTGTAAATAAGTGAACATTTATTATTGGGATTCGAAAAATAACGCATTGACACCGACTCAAAAAAGAGTAATAATAGCATTTATTTACACTTTCCAATAATTCGTATTTCTCTCTGCATAATGTACGGCTGTGGCATAATAGCAAAATCGTACAGCATCCTGAAACCTTGAAATACATAGTGAAATAAATCACTGTTACACGTGAACATCACCACATCATATGTGTGTGTACTGATCTCACAGTTATTGCGTATTATTACTCACCTACACTCAATCGATTTCATTATTAAGTTCGAGTTTTCATAAGAGCGGTAGTCCATTTTTATTATTTGTGTATAATTATCTATTAAGTCCAAGAAGTCCTGTGAAACCTTTAACAACTCGGTATCAAATCAATATTATTGAATGCGGGTTTTCAGGGATTAATCCTTACAAAGTTTACAATTTTACGACATCAATTAAAAAAAAAAAAAAAATCGAAATTTCAAAATAACAAAAAAATTTTTTTTGACATTTCAAAATAGCTATTTTATTTAAAATTATTTGAAAGTAATTAAAAAAAAAAAAAAAATTAATAAAAATTGACTAAGTCGGAGTAGATTAAGTTTTTAATTCAATAAGAATAATAGTTTTTAGCAAAAACATAAAAACGAATAGTTTTAATGAAAATAAATCTCAATTGCAATGCGGATTTTTTTTTTTTTGACAATTCGCATGAAACATAGACCAAGGGTACAATTATAATTATTATAAATTATGGGAATTTCAATGTGTGTGTAATTATTTATATTTATAATTACACTATAATTTTAGGTTTGCTATAATAATTAAAGTACCTACCTAAAAATAGATAGGTAACCAGTTAATCTATATTAGGGTGACCATACGTCCTGTTTTATACAGGATTGTCCTTTATTTCGGCTCTGTGTCCCCTGTTGTCCTGACAAACTTCTCTCAGGACGCTTTTTGTCCCGTAATTTCAAGTCTGTCCCATATTAATCCCATTTTTTGACTTACTGTTGATTTAAAATTTTCGAAATTTTTGAAATGAAATTATATTGAATAAAATAATGTAAGAATCTAGAAATCTTTTGGATATCATTAGATCAATAATTATTGTAATCGTAAAATGAATTAACAAGTTTTTTTTTTCTTTTTGAAAGTAAAATATACAATATGCATGAATAAAGGATTTGAAAAAAACTTTAAAAAGTATCAATTTAGTTTCATTATGTTATTTTATGTTTTTCAAAATAGTGTTTTTATGTGTTTAAATTTAATCTATATAATAGGTAGTTAAAAAAATTATACTTTTGTCACAACTCAGAAACATACGTATGCAGTATTATGTAATAAATACTTGTTTATTTAAAAAAATATTATGAAAAATATTTTTGTCCTGTATTTTATTTTCTTGAATATGGTCACCCTAATCTATACATACACAACTAAATACATATATTATACAAATGCTATCATTATTCGTAATTAAATAAGAATTTCGGAGAATACTCACACATGCATAATTTTTGGCAGATTAAAATATTTTATCATAAAAATGTAAAAATTTCGAACAATTCATTATTCAGGAATATCAATGATATTATACTGGGTTTCAAAAATTTAACTTATTTTAACTTGTACGCTTAGTACCATGTTACATGCAAATAGTAAAAAAAAATCTGCATTACAATTGATATTTATTTCCATAAATACGATTCCGATTCGTTTTTGTGTTTTTGCTAAAAACAATAATTGCTCTCATTTAAATCAAAAAAATAATCTACTCTAACTTGGTCAATTTTCATTCAATTTCACCTTTTTTCCTTTTAATTAACTTTTAAATAAAATGGCTATTTTGAGATTGCCAAAAAATAAATTTTCAAGAATTTTTTTTTTTGTAAATTGTTATTTTTGCAAGTGTTAATCCCTAAAAAACCGCATTCAAAAATATTGATTTGCCACCGAGCTATTAAGAGTGGCACGGGACTTCCAAGACATACTATATACTTAACACAAACTTTAAAATACTTCTCTTTTTTTTTTTTTTAGTTTTTAATAATATATTTCTCATTATTCATATTGTTTTATTATGACCAATCTTGAGATGGATAGCTTGCCTCAGATTACTATACTTTCATTTCTTAAAAGTAGATGTTCATTGATTCTTTGTTGGTATTGAAACTATAATAAGGGTTAAAATGACACGCATCACAATCTCATCATATGACATAATATTATATGAACGTAAAGGCTTGCTTTAGATTTTTAAACTGTTTTGTAATCCAGAGAAATACTAGTTCCATATCATATCTCACACACACATACACACGCACACACACACACACACACAACAGCTTTTATAAAAGTAAAAAAAAAAGTCTAATACTATTTAAGATATGATATGCGGAAAAAAGTGGACTTTGTCTCGGATCAATACGGTTATCATATAGGTATAACAGACGATGAAAATTGTTGATGTTAATTATTAACGTTTCTGTGATGAATTCGGATATGGTCTTGGAATTTCTCTTACATATCATACTTCAAAGAAATCCCATATTGAACTATATAGGTAACTATTACAGGCTAAGAAGATTTTTTAATGAATATTATTATGCACGGTTGGTTACACTTAGTGAAAAGTAACGAAGTGTACGATTTATTCGCAGCTTTTAAATGAAATATTTTAAATACAATTTTACGGATCAAGTGGTGTGTGTTGGACGAAAAAAAAAAAATAGCATGTCAGAAAAAATGATCTTATTTAAATCGTAATTAGTTTTCGAAATAAGTTATAAGTAGGCATTGAGCGTTTAATTATTCGAAAAAAAAAAAAAACAAAAAAATTATGTCGAACTATAACGGAGTAAAATCAATTATGTCGTGTGATTGAAAAAAAAAAACAATATCTAATATTACAATATAATAACCTAGATACGTATGTGATCGTCACGTACAGAGAGAAGCGATGGAATCACATGGTATTACAATGCTCCGCGTTTCGCGGTTCGGTGAAAAGTCTGAAAATAGTACATAGTTCTTTTATGGGCTAATTAATTATTAACTTTGTATAATGTCAATGACATGTATGACCTACACATTGATTTATCAGAATATTAAATTCACGTTATTTATTACAACTACAGAATATTCGTGTATTTTGATCGATTAATTCTTTTCTAAAAACGTGATCAAAAGTGGAAAAAAAAAGAGTACAAACAAATGAAACCTAACTTAATTTTACCTTGAACCGTAGTAACGACTCTCACCCCCTCCAGCTTAGTCCTTTAGCCTCCCCTCTACGTATGTCATTGGGGGCATTATGGTGTATCGTAATGTCAAAATAATTACAATTATATGCATTAGAAATACTTGCGAAAATTTTCAAATCTCTTCTAAATACGCCCCGAATACACGTCATATTATGTAGCTGATTAACGAACGCGTGCATGATGTGTACACGATGTACACATTTTATTCGAGGACACGCGTATTTAAGCCGCTTAAAATGTGCTCGAGCAAAAGAGACGGGTCGTTGCGGGGCTCGTAGTCTTCAGATGACTAAGTATAAATGTATACCTACTTAATTAGTTGAGATTAGCCCTACTACAATATGGTGACGAGAGTAGAACGGGGTAAAACTGCAGTGTTGTATCGTTTTTTCAAAAAGTACAGATACCGGTATATTATTATTATATAAACCCACGTCCCAGGACACCCCTCGGAAGGAACAGGAAAAGAACGTGTCCTCACTTTGGATTTTCAAAACTGTATGATGTACAAATGATAATTGTCACTTATCGAAGAAGTCGTATCGTAGAGTTTTTGCAAATTTGAATTTAAGTTAACAGAGGAAACGAATTTGAAGTATATTATTATATTTTAATCGAGAATATTGTAAAGAAATTTTCAATGAATAAACGTTACATGAAATGCATGTTTCGTTTTTGTTTTTATTTTATATTTTTCAAATTTCAATGGTTATTACCTAAACATATGTATTAATAACTAAATGATTCACAAAATACAATGTTCTCGGATTACCATGATATCGTTTTTTGTGAATTTCATTCTAACTCCCTCCCCTGAATTTTTTGAGATGAACGCCCTTGTCTAAGAATTACATACCACAAAATATTCCGGTCGGAATGAAATTAGAATGGAGTTTTCAGGAGGTCAAAAGGAGTACCGAAATACACCTTAGTTCTTTTATCTAGAAACAGTTTTTCTACGTAAAAAGGTGCTCGGATCAGTAAGTGTAGCCTAATTTTTCCGTGGTTAATTTGTTCTCACGATATTTTAGAAAAACAATTTTTTTAAATTTTCAACAGTTTTACCAAGCGCGAGTAAAATCTACAGAAAAATTAAGTAAAAAAGGTAAAATTTGACGTAAACTAGATTTTTATGAAGTCCATTATAGTTAAAATATTTATTTTAATCCAAAATTTATGAAAATTTAAATACAGATAGACAATAACAGGAAAGATACTTTGGTGAAAGAAAATTTTGAAATTGTGAAAAAAAGGTTGGAAATTATCTTCAAACATTTATTATTATTCTCACTAAAAAATTGTTTTTCTTGTTCTCAGTTAATAATGGGATATAAAACAGGCTGAGTACTAACACAATATATATATATATATATATATATATTTTATAATATTAATGAGACTTTATAATTATTTTCAAGTAAAATTGTATTATATAAACTGAAGCTACACTCGGAATAGTTTTATTGAAGAAATACTTTATCGTTTCTTTAAAATTCAATACACCCACAAAGAACATCTCATCCAAAGAACAAAAAATGCACATGGTGCGAATGCCGATTTCATGTCGATATCAAAACGTACCATAAATTTCGCCGCAATTTGTTTTGATGCGCTGTGCGTGCACTCGGAAAAGAATATACGAGTACAACAGTTAAGACATCCTATATCTATAATTTTTGTATACTTATTCTTTTGTGTATTTTTACGTCATATACTGCGGCGGCGGCGCAACCGTAGGGCCATTTCGTTATTTTATTGCCAATTATTATTATTACCGTCTATCGACCGGCGTTTTCCCTAAACAACACGACGAGTGTGTACAATACACGTACGCGCGCGCGAAGTGCACCTCTATAATAAAACGTCATAATAATAACAATAATAATAATATAATCCATTGTGTTAAGGCAACGACTTCGGACTCACGGATTTTGCAGCCAGCGGTGAGGTGGACGCAAGAGAGATAGGAAACGCGTATATAGTTTTATGTTCTTTAGATGATGTATATCTTCACACACACAGCAACGGATTTACACTATTGCCGCCCCTAGGCAACTGTTTTTTTAACGTTCATGTGTAAGACGTGAATTTTGAAGCGAAAATTTTTTTTTTTACTAAATAATCAATTTTTAGGTTCCATAATCGTTCTATTTGTGAAAATAGGATACCGATACCAGTGTCAGAAACGAAAATGTATTATAAAATTGAATAAAAATATTATTAAAAAATTAAAAATATTCTTCAAAATTAAAATTAAGTATTTAACAATTATTCTGTAGTGCTAAAATAATCGATATAGGTACTTTAAAGTTATTTTTAGTATAAAACGATGTAAATAGTCAAATATTTAATCTTAATAAATCGAATTTTCCCATTTGGTCACCTCTACATTTCCCAGAGAAAAAATTTAAAACGACAATTCTCATTATATTGTTATATTATTATTTATTATTATTATTATTATTATATTGTAGGTATACCAACATCAGTAACATTTAATAAAATAACCAAACTTTGGCAAATATTTTTGGAATATAAAAATGTATGACTACAATAATATTATTGCTTTGAAGTCGATTAAAATATAATTTTAACACGAAATTGCCACCTTCGAAAATTTGCCGCCCTAGGCAAATGCCTACTTTGCCTGACGCTAAATCTGCCACTGCATACACATAATGCACAAAATATACGAATTTTTGTATGTGAGTGTGTGTAACGTTGTAAATTGTTTACGATTTACACGGTGGTGGCCAGTATCGGTTGGCTCGACGGTTCGTGATAATAATGTCGTTGTAATAATCAAACGAGGATTCGGCGGCCATCCCCGGGCAAATGAACAATGAGTATTATTACTACGACGTGGTAGTGACAACGGAACGAACGCGTTTTGTCCTCCCCCCACGAGGGCGGCCGTACATCAACCTCTGGTCGAAACACATCGTCGTCGCCGTAGGTATATAATTGCGGCGTTAATTCGCGCGCGTAGAGTCCAAGTAGAGGTGGGGAGGGGGGGACCGAAACGATATAGATGTATACAGTCAATTATTTACTATAAACTGTTATTGTCGTTATGCGTGTACGTATAATAATAATATGAAAATATGAAACGGCAAAAAATAAAAATAAAAAACACGAAAAGAATAAATATCCCCTCGGATCATCGTGTTGTACACAGGAGAGCTGCTGATGAATGACGGTGATAACCGTGAAATATTACGATGTGTATACGCGGACCGGCAGCAGGTGCACGTCTATCCTTAAAACCCTTTCCACCCCTTGTCTTCGTCCGTGTGATATCATAATTGATACGGCACATTACCGCCGCCGCCGTCAGTCGCGTGTAATGCGCAGTGTACACATGTCCGCGGAGAACCCTTTGGCCGCGGCCCGTGGATGGTCGTGAAGGGACGGGGACGGGGACGGGGGGGGAGCGGTAGAAAACTCACCCTTTATCGTGACCGATAGCACCGTATTTGTCTTTTTGTGCGCTCTCGACGCGGAAACGGCGATTTACGTATAACAATCACGGAGACGGCGCGTCCTCATTACCAGTGCCATTATTGAAAAACATATCGGGAAATATAATAAAAAAGCCTTTGAATGTGCGCTGACTGTAGTATTATAAATGTGTATACGACGGTGCGAATACCCTGCTAACGAACCGCTGTGGGTTCACCAATCACCCATACAATGATAGTAATAATAATAGTATAATATGCCGTGTAGATAGTATCGTATCGCATAATATATGAGCGCGCGCGCACAGTAGGAGCCGGAGGTGTACCGACGGCACCCCAGGACCCTTTTCATCTGAAACCCTAGTCACAAAGCCCGAACATAACTTTGAACATAAAGAATAAATAAAAATTAACTTTCGAAAATTTTTTATTTCTAAAAATTTAAATAAATATCACTTACATAATAATATGGGAATTTAATCTATAGCTGAATTTAATAAAGTCAAAATTAAAAAAAAAAAAATATATCTATATTGGTATATCACACACTCACTACCACCTAATCTATGCATGTAAAGATTAACAAATAAAGACGTTTTCCCTGTTATAATTTGAAAATTATATAATTGGTTATATAAAGTTCAAAATTTTCTGTTTTTTTTTCCTGATTATATAATGAAACAAATCATAAGATGACAACAATAGTTGCAGTATTTATAATTATACGCAAAACAAAAATAATTAATATTTTAAAAGATTTGGGCTCAGGGCGAAACCAAGAGATAATATCAAATTTGAAAATAGTTAAACATAATATTAAGGACATTCTCCCCAGCCAGGAATTTTTCCATCCACCCATTTTTGATATATTAGGACGTTTTCCCCTGCAATTTTCGACGAAGACATTTTCCTGGCGATAACATATTTTGAAATTAAAGACATAATCTTTATTTTCAGGGTTTAAAAACAATTAAAATTACACAATAACTTTCTACAGAGTCGAAACCAATATGATATATGCACACTCGACATTTATCAGCTCTGTGCAAATTATTTTATTATATTAACAGCGGAGTGAACCCAAATAAACATTATTTCCAACAATTTTTATTGGTAAATACTTTATATTGTGTAGCTCAACCCTCCAGCTACGAAAACTTATTCATAAAGATTAATGAACTTTCCTATAGATAACTATATAGTTCTGTAAGCAAGTCCACCCCGACAACGTTGAAACAAAACTTATTATTCATTTCCGATAAGTATTAAACAGTGGTTGATTATTATTATTATAAATTCATAAATATAAAATAATTTTAATTTTTTTCTTTTTATCGTAGTAGTTATAATTATTTTGATAATGATGAGTATAATGACCAAGGCTAGGATTTGTATGCAATAAAAAATTGTAAAATATGCATTTTATTTACCAAAATATGCAAAAATATGCATTTAATTTTTTATAAGATAAACACAAAAATATAGTTACAAAAAAAAATATTTATTTATTGGAATTCATCAATGATTGGCTGTTTGTC
>JAIPRM010014805.1:0-10526 GCA_025469315.1 Stegophylla sp. TES_Ste_2020
TAACGAAATTTTCGTAATATTGAAAATTGATTTTTAACATAACTTCAAACTTATAATGCAGCAAGAAACTTAAAACTTTCACCAACCATAAAAATGGTCACAAAAATTTTCCTTCAAAATTTCAAAAATATTTAATCGATTTCGAGTTAAGTACAGCATTTGAAAATTTTGGAAATTTATCGTGTCTATTAATCTTGAAGATGTAGGTACTTGATTCAACTGATAAGAATTCAGAAAAATCGATAGTTTGATTTGGATTTGTCATTATATTCAATATTATAATATTAGAATTGTGAGGTGAAACCACTTTTACTTATTTTCTAAAAAAATTTTCATCCTCCTCCATTGAAATATTCTGAGAACGCCACTGGCTTGGATCAATATATTAAACACATGTTTCTGTTAAAAAATATAGTTGATATGCTACTTTATAGAGCTGTTTATAGCGAATATAGCTTTTTTTTTTTTTTAATTGAGAAAAAATTAAAACACCGAAGTTTTGAGGAATTGCAAACATGGCTACATAACGAAGCTATGAGTTTTCACACTGCTTTATTACTTAAGAACCAAACAGTTAATATTTGTATTTATATTTTATTAAATTGATAGATTATAATTAACTCATAGTTTATGTAATTAATCAAAAAAAATAAAACATTATTAAATTGTATTTCTTTATTGTTATAAAAAATAATCAACTTTTTGCAACAAAAATACAATAATTATAATATTTCACAACCTAATTTAACTCATTTCATTGACCTTAATGATTAAATTGGTTTACAGCAACATAAATGGTAATTTTGAAATTAATTTTTATCTATTTAATAATTCTATATATCTTCTATTTAATGGTACATAAATACATATTTTATAATGGTGATGGTAAACCATAACTCTTTTGCTCTATTGCTTGAAGGACATTATAAAGCACGCAAGAGATTTTGGACGACACTCGAAAAACTTTCATTTGTCCACATATATTTATAAATTTTTAAGTAACATAATATAATAAATGAATTATCAATTTCACATTTAGGTACCTACTAATAATCCATATTTCACAAGATGTATTATTATCTTATCTTTATTATTAATGTCAAGTTTGGATTAATAAAAGACGATGTTATTAAAATTAATATGTTTATTAACAGTGTCAAATCTAGAAATTTTTAATACTTCCCAAAGCTAAATAAAATATTAGGTGAAGTGGACATTTATGAACAAACACATTGGCATTTTATCAATAAATTTTCAAATATTCTTGGTGTTATTAAAGTACAGTTTTCACAAAGATTTCATGATTGTAAAAGAATTGAAAAGTGTATAAAAATTATTAACTATCCCGATTTATTTGATGTGTAAGATTTTAATAATTATCTTTGATTTTGAATGGAATTAGAAAATTTAAAAATGCAGTCAATCGATTTCCAAATTAATCTAATTTGGATAAATAAATTTTTGAATATGCGAAAGCATATCGGAGATTGGAGTATCATCGAATGCATAATGAAAAAACAAAGAACAGTTTTGAATATTTAAAATTAGAAATATGGTATAATAATATTATTTCACATACATTTTATTCTGTCAAAAAATTTACGACTTCATTATTATTTTATTCATTTATCTTCTCTTCAACTCATGCTTGCAAAAGTCTCTTTTCTATATTATATCATAAACAATCAAAGATTATAAAAACAGATTAACCAAGAAAGATTCAGCAGCATATATTGTCTCATAAGCAACAGTATATCAACCAGACACAAAAAAGCTTTCAAGTAATATGAAGCAAAAGGTTTCAAACAAACAATAACAATAATTTAATAATTTCTCTACATAATTTATATTTTTACATTATTTTCTACATTATCATAAGTTTTTATTTATATTTTGTAAAAATTCTCTGTGTAAATAAAAATAATTAATACCACAGCAATTTTTTTTTTAAATTGGGAGATAAATTGGCACGTTAAGAAAATCCTCTTTGCCATCCCTGCTATATGCCATAAATTATAGGTATTTTGAGTATTTTTTTGACAAATTTTAACTAAAAAAAAAAAGTGTGTACTTCGCACCTCGGGTAGGATACCCTTGACGGATATGTTGAATTTTAAAAAAACGATAAATCATTTCTTCAATAAATCAATTCTAAGCGGAGTTTCAACCAATACACAATAATAATTATCAGTTTTAAAGAACTGAACTTAAACGTTGAACTAAAAATTATTTTGTTATATACAACATTAACAAAATACGAAAATTGATTTTCATATATTATTGATTCACATACACCAAATGAACACTCCATGAATAATTTCAAATTACAATAAAATATAAACGTTATATCAAATATAGCGGCTTTAATTATCGTAAATCAACATTTATCCACTAGAACATGATTAGTACTAATGTTTATTGTGGCACATCTGGTCAGTCACGGTTAAAAAAAGTGCAAAAAATATTTAGTTTACGGACCCGGCACCATCGCATTTTAATACTGTCACCTTATCCATTGCGGCACTTTAACATCGTTGAATACCGTTGAAATATAATAACCGAAAATAATGAATTTTTAAAATAGAATAAAATAATTGAAAAACTATTGATACACGTGAATTTTAAATCACACCGTCATATTTAGAGTCAAAAAATTTATAAGATGGCGATTAAACATTATCAACCTTTTCCAGTGAACATGTGAAATAGTAATATTTCATAATACTTGTCTTTACTTTCTCCGATTTTTTTTCAATCAAACCCTTGTAAAATGTTAAATTATTTGTCTATAAGAAATTTTATTACACCAAAATATTTGCAATACAATTTTCTACCTAGATACTAAGTTTCAAAAAAAAAACGGTAGAACAAATTTTATGTACGTTAAAGTGTGTAATTTTAGGTAAAACTAACGAATGTCAAAAATTCGAATGTAAAATCATAAGCTTTTCCGCTTAGCTCAGAATCTAAAAACTGATAGAATGAAAATGTCCAAAATGTTTTTTTTCACATTTTCTTTCATTGAAATGTTTTCTATATTATTGTTAAATGCAAAAACACAGCCCTCAAATCAATTTTATTTCACGATAATTCAGTTATAATTTATTATTATCCATAACATAGACAACTACAAATTGAATATAATATATTTCTAGTAGACAAATTATATTTACAATATTTTACAAATTTAAGTCACCAAACTTTAAAATAATATGTTTCTAAATAAATATATCTTCGAGAAGTCTTCAAATGTTTAGTAGTCTTTCCCAATCCAAGTTAAAAAAAGCCCGATATACTTCGCACCACGGATATTCTTCGCTTCTCGAGTCATATAATCTTGGTGAATGTGTAGAATTTTAAAGAAATAATAAATCATTTCTTCAATAAAACGATTCTGAACGAAAGAAGGTAATAATATAAACAACAATAAATTAGTCGTCATTTTCAACAGACCCAACAAGATTACCTGACCCGAAGAGCGAAGAATATCCGTGAAACGAAGAATGTTCAAAAAAAAATGTTGGAAAAATGTTCAAAAATGTTTTTTCACATTTTCAAAATTTTCTTGCGCCAAAATATTTCTGATATTATTTTCTATCTATGTTTAAATTTTCATAAAGTTTGTAAATTTAAAAATATAGTAATTTTTCCATACTTTTTTCCGATATTTTTCAATAAAAATCTTGTACAATTTTTGATTGTTCGTCCGTAATAAATTTTTTTACATCAAAATATTTGCAATGTAATTCTCCATCTACGAACCAAGTGTCAAAAACTGATTTCCATTTCAAGAAATGTATATATTATCACGGAAAGGATGATTACCACATAAGTACTTTAATTAGTTAATAAATAACCAACTTAAGCAGAGAAAAAAAAGGAATGTTTGTGTGCGCATGACGTGCACACACGCTAGTGTAAACTAACGCCTGAATGCCCGCGGGGGGACTATTATAATATTATGCACAGCGCGATCACATTTCACTAATACGACAATAATTGCAGTGTTGTCTTAGTAGGCACTATCGACATCAAAACCACTGATACCAGGTCAACGAGGAATCTGTTGAGATTTCGGGTTTATCGAAAACGATCGTTAGGACTACCTATACGTGCTACAAAGTGTCCTAGAACACACATTAAAAATAATAATAATGTTAAATTATCTTGTTCCGATAGCCCCATCAGGCAAAATATATAATTTATATATACAATACATTGTATCTATTCGCCCTATATTACGTATAGTCTATGCACCGGTTTTAATTGGATTCACAGGTTTATATACACGTACGTATATTATTAATTATTTATTTATGACACTAAGTGCGCGTCGGACCGGTCAGATTTCTCAAAAAAAAAAAAAAAATGATTACTAGGTACTGCGGTTGATACGCTATAATGCCCTTGAACCTTATATCCAAGAAGAGGGAACGAAATATGATGACTGTACAGGACTATGGTTCTTTTCGTGCTATAAATACTCGCAAAAAACGCATATTATTATTATTCCTACACATAGATATGAACAAAAATTTTAACGGCATTAACTAATACTACATGGTAATTTATCCATTGAAAAACACTGTGTAATATACTAATATATATATGATTTGATATAGACGAAAAAAAATCGGTGGGCCAAAACTGAAAAGAGAGCGCGTCATTGCCACAGGGGCTAAACAACTATATCATGATACGAGCGTATATACGACCGTCTATATTACCGCGGCGTATCTTGTCTATTTTCAAATTAATGGGCGTGAAAACTACACACGTAAAATGAATAACAAACTGGATTTATTAATATCAATGTGCTGAAATAGAAACAAGTCGGTTTCAGTTGGGTTAGGTCACCGCGGTTCTGCCATCGAATATGATAAATTTTTGGCCGAAATCTTTGAAAAGTATCCATTCTGAAGGTCACGGACTCAACTTTTTTTAGGTCGTGAGAACGGTCTCCTACTTTATAATTGTATCAACTAGTGAAAAAACCATAACAAACAAAAAAAACACATTTCAATGGACCAAAAAAGAGGGGAATGAATACAATATTATTCCGTATGATGCCAAAAGTGTTTTTGTAGATTCCTTATAAAAGATATATTTATTAGTGTTGGCCAATAAGATATTTTTCATTATCAATATTTATATTAATCTTCAATTGGTACATTATCATACAAAAAAATATGAAGTACGTGGCTAATTAATTTAATCATTTAAGTGCTTTGAGTGCATATTATAAGTATAGAATAAATATTGAATTATATTAACTGTAAAGTGCATGTTTTATTATAACTAATTTGAAATTAGAAATTTAATAGAATGAAATATTTAGTTTGTGGGTTTTCATCATTTTCAAGTATTCTTTTCCTGTAAAAAAATGCATTTTAAAAATTATCATAAATAATTTAAGAGATTTGAGATTTTTGAGTGCCTCAGATTTTATACTAGAAATGTTTTTATAGCAGCATAAAATTGTACAAATTATGAATAATTATTAAAAGAATTTAGAGTAAAATAAATATAATTCAAAAAATATTCATAATAATTTTTGCCAACTGGGATTTTATACTATCAGTGTATAAATCATTGGTGCATTAAAAATCAATTTTATATTTGTATAACATTTTAGATCACAAGTCAGATTCTGACGATACTTTAAAAATAATAATTTTTCATGAATAATTTTTTGGACATGGATTATTCTATTATACCCTATTCCAAAAGTAATATTGCTTGAATTTTAAAAATTTCAGAAACGCGTCTTAATAAACAAATTTTGACTAGAGTGTAAATGTGTAATAATTATTAAACATACTCAATATAAAACTTTCGATTATTGCTGTGCATAAAGTAAAACTTCGCTCAGAATCGTTTTATTAAAAAAATAATTTATAATTTCTTTAAAATTGAATAACACCAACCATGAGCATCTCACCCGAGGAGCAACGAATACTGATGGTACAATGTACATCTCTCTCTTTTTAATTTTACGAGACAATTATATAGTAATATAGTATAGTAATAATATAGTAATTTTTCAGAAATTTGGAATCATTTTATTAATTCTCTCTCTCTCTCTCTCTCTCTCTCTTGGATAGTTAGTTTAATGCAGTACTGCAGGATACGTCCTTAATAGAAATATTCTAACGACTCTAATATTACATTATTACGATGTACACGAATACTCAATATCACATTTTTCTGGAAAACGGATAAATGTGTACAATATGTATTTTATCATTTACAAATACGTATAATATTACATATATTTACCCACCACGCGTAAACCCCCCTCCCCCGCACGTCACTTCAAAGCTCGTAAAAACCGATGTTAATATGATATACGCAAATAAATCACAAAAACGTTTCATGAATCATTGACGTGTGTACAATATGATTACAAACGTCAACCACTTTGTCTCAACCCACTTACGATTTAATTAATACTCAAACTCGACGCGTATACATCAACTCGTATACATCAACTCGAGGTAGATTTTTTCTTTTGTTTTTCTTTTTTTTATTATTATTGTTATTTTTGTAATATTAGGTATAATAAAACACGAATCAAAGAATTAAAATACGCACAAAAGACTTTTGATGTCGTACAGAATAAAACAGCCAGATGCCGACCATAACACTCGTTACTGTATAACTGCATAATGTGTCTATGCACGTGGACGTATGATAAAAAAAATGTATATTATACATATTATGTTTGGCGGGAAAAAATTTAATGCAGGAATATGATATTTACTGCAAAGCGTGAATCTAAACAGGTCTAACGAGTGACACGGGCAAAAAAGAATCGCTATTGTTTATGTAATTATAATGAGTAGCCATGATCGAATTGAAGTGTTTTGCATTTATTCAAACTCGTATGACGTGCGTTTGTGTTTATTAAAATAATATCGTTACTCGACACATCGCAACGCAGAGAGTGTCACCGTCTCGCCGACGACAACCGTTTAATATGTTTATTAACATAAAAAAAATGTGGTGAATGTTATTTCGTTTGTTTATCCACCAATTAATAACCTACACTCGAAAAACACACCACTTGTAGTAATTATACCGTAAATGGAAGCTAAGTGATGTTTTGTTTGTTCGGTCAAATCAAATTTTAATTTTGGCGTCTAAGTACCAGTTAACATTAAAATACGCCTTATAAGCAGGGCTCAAAAGTTCTAGTAAATGCATATTTTTTTTTAGTTTGTCTTAGAACATCCAAAGTGAGATACAAATGTGTTCTACACAGAGCTGTGGTGAAGGGTGTATGGCGGTATTCACCGCATCCTTCTGATCAACTCGCATGAACATCTTACATCTCACTTACTTCGCAAGCTCGTGTCGTATCCCTATAGTTTCGCGCTCGATTCAAATCGATACCAACTTTCGGCTTGCTATACAACAGGAATGTATTTCGGTTTGATATAATCGACTTAATGTGTGACATGGGGACATTTCGGTTTAATAATCGGTAATTATCGATAAACTCTAGAGTAGGTAACCAGACATCATGGCCGTATCTAGAATGAATTTTCGGGGAGGGTTTTATTATTATTTTTTCAATGAGAAATTTAATCAGTAATTACGTGATTGACAATATTTAATGTAAAATAAAAATAAAAAATTATTTTAGGAAGTTTCGGAAGGGGGGGGTAATACCAAGACCTCCCCTCCTTGAAAACAATCATGAGTCATTTTTTAAGATAGTTAAAAAATGAAAGGCTAGAATCATCTATACAAAAGAAAAAAATCTATAGGCATGGTCGTATCGAGAATAAAATTCAGGGGGGGTCGAATCTACAACAAAAATGATATACATATATATATATATGAAAACTTGTATGTTATGGTTAATGGTAATAAGTAAAAATTTAGTGCAATTTTAAACTTAACATAAACATTTTGGGTGGGGGGGGGGTTTGAACCCGGAAAACCACATGGATACGGCCATGCCAAACATGGTATTATAATTTATATTTCACCACGTTATTCTGCTATAAACTGTAATAACACACAAGCCAAAACTTACGTATGTACGTAAAAAACACGGTTCGTTTCTAATATCATACCTTTTACCGTACCTTTATTCAGGACACAACTTACCAACACCGAAATAAAATATTTCAAAAACATTATTGCTTAAATAATAAACTTAAACATCAATCAGAAAATAGCACATTAAAATTGAATATCCGTTTGAAAATTAAAAGTTATGGTTTAGATTTTTGAAGGTGATAATTTTAAGTAGGGGGCGTTCTAAATCCCCCCCTTTTGTAGTACCCCACTTAGTTGTACCAATAGACCTATATTTTCTAATTTCTTTCTAAGATATTAAACAGCTTATTAAATTGAAGAAACGAAATAAACCTGCCCCTCAGCAGGGTATGCCCTGGCGTATACTCTCTGCTTTTTTACTATTACAGCACTGGTTCTATACTTCTCTGATGTATACGAATATTATTTTGCTACATTTTAAAAATTTACGGTTATTAATGCTTTTTCCTTAATTTTGGAGGTTTAAGTTCTATTTTTTGATATATTTTCTCATAATTTAGGATAAAAACACATTTTGTTAGAAACATGATTTATTCGGCTAAACTGTTAAGTATATATGAATAATTGGAAATAAGTAGGTCTCAGTGAATAATATTTCATGTTTTCACCGATTTATAACTTGTCAATAATTTAGTATACAGTTCGTGAGTCGTGAGGATTGTTTTAATTTCTGAACGAAGTGAAGAAGCTCATGTTTTTACAATGATGTTTATTTTTTTATTTTTTTATTCTTCTTCTGTAAACAATTTTTCGTATAGAAATACTTGTCCAATAGTCTTGATCAGTAACTTTATAGATCTAAAATCACACCCAGATGCTACTTTTAAGAAATCATTTTCCAAATTTCTCAATACTTTTTTCGAAAACAGGGAAAATCTATCAAAAAATTGACAAAAAACGGCAAAATATGTTATTACCGGAATTTTCAAAAAATTTAAAATTGTTTTTTAACATAACTTAGAAAATCATAAAGATAGAAACTTGAAACTTTCACTAACTACTAAAAATGGTCATGAAAACATTTCTAAAGATTTCAAAAAGATTTGATCAATTTTGAGTTAAGTACAGTATTTTTAAAATTTTGGAAATTTTCATTTTTTGTTAGTTTTTATGTAATACAATTTTTGATTTTTGATATTAAAACTTGAAAATTTAATATGATCTCACTCACATATATGTCTTATTGACCTGAAAAAATCTCGAAAATCTTAAGTCAACTTTTTCTCTTTGACTGTTTGAAATTAAAATTTTGACAAAATTCTTTAGTTTTATCTAAAATTACACACTTTAACGTACATAAAATTTGTTCTACCGTTTTTTTTTTTTTTTTTTATAACTTTCTATCTAGGTAGAGAATAGTATTGCAAATATTTTAGTAGAATAAAATTTTGAGCAAACAAAAAGTTAAACATTTTATAAAGGTTTGACTGAAAAAAATCGAAGAAAGTACGGACAAAGGTAGGTAATCTTTTTCGCTTATCTCATCTTATGTATTTTTTGACGCTATTAAATACGATATAATCCGCGCTGCCAAGAGAGACTGCCAGACCATTGCCAATGTAATTCGTTATCGCGGAACTATTTTTTTTTCTCAACATAACTATTTTTATTATTTATAGACTATGGCAATTGTGTTTACATAGTGATTCGTGTTTACATATTTATTAATAAATAGTTACATACTATTCAGTGTATATAATTATTTAATATTTACTGAGAAAATAAATTATTTTATTTATTTAGTTATCGATCCTTGATGATACTCATATTTAGGCATATAATATATAATTTAGGTGCATATAAAACGTCACGTAATCACACTAATGATTTACGAATTTCACTCTCTCTATATAACATAAGTACAGAACTTGAAAAAACTGATAATTGTTATTGTGTATTTTAGTTGAAGCTCCGTTTTCAGAATCGTTTTATTGAAGAAATGATTTATCGTTTCTTTAAAATGCAATACACCTGTCAAGAGTATCCCAACTGAGGTGCAAAAAACACCCCGACGAGCGAAGTACACACTTTTTTTATATAATAAATATATAATTTTAGATTCTGAACGAAGTGAAGAAGCTTATGATTTTACAATGATGTTTATTTTTATTTTTTTATTTTTTCTCTTTCTGTGAACACTTTTTCGTATAGAAATACTTGTCCGAAAGTTGCAATCAGTATCTCTACAGAACCGGAATCACACCTAGATGGTCCTTTAAAGAGGTCACTTTTCCAATTTCTCAATACTTTTTCCAAAAACGGGGAAAAACTGTCAAAAAAATTACGAAAAACGGCAAAATACGAAATTACCGAAATTTCCATAAAACTGAAAATTACTTTTTGACATAACTTCTAAAATAATACAGCTAGAGACTTGAAATTTTCACCGATCACTAAAAATAGCTACGAAAATATGTCATAAAAATTTCAAAAAGATTTGATCAAGTTTTGAGTTA
>JAIPRM010014806.1:0-10525 GCA_025469315.1 Stegophylla sp. TES_Ste_2020
AAACCGGATTTGCCTCTAGATAGTACTTTAGAGAAGTAATTTTTTGAATTTCTCAATTCTTCAATTTTTTTTTTGGAAAAAACTACCCAAAAATTGACAAAAACGACTCGGAAGCCATCATATTTTGATCCGAACTATATGAAAATTTAAACATAGATAGAAAATAATATGAGAAAGATTTTGGCGCAAGAAAATTTTGGAAATGTGAAAAAAAAAATTTTGGACATTTTTCCAACATTTTTTTTTTCTCATTTATTTTTTATATTATTAACTTTCTTTGTTCAGTATCGTTTTATTGAAGAAATGATTAATCGTTTCTTTAAAATTCAATACACCCGTCAATAGAGTCCCACCCGACGTGCGAAGAACACCCCGATGAGTGTAGTAAACTCATCAGTCATCGTGCGAAGTATGTCCGGTTTTTTTATTTTATATATGAATATAATTCTTTTATTTTAAAGTTAGATTATAAATGAAACTGTTTTCACATAAAATAACGACGGATTGTCAACTCGTCAAGATTCTGATTAATAAGTGAATTATTGTACATTTTTTTTCTTTCTTTCTTTATTTATTTATTTTTAATTATAGTAATTATTGCTACATATTTTAATTATTTAAATTAAAATAACATACAAATATATACGAACATTTAACTAAAAAACATGAGTGAAAACTGACAGTTTTAAATTGAAAAAGCAAAAAAAAAGAAAAAATGTTATTAAGAAATGAAGGGATCGTATTACGAAAAAATGATAAATTGGGGGTTACAATTCAAATTCAAAAAAGATGTAAAACCACTGCACTACACAATATATGTGCACTTTTCTATTCCGTCTTTACGAATTTATTACTGTACGAGATGTCTATAGGACATCGAGTTTCACCATCTATTCCAGCATTGTGCCTTCCAAATATTAAATTTTGTTCTCCGAAGGGGGTTTAGTAAGGTTACTCCCCTTGTGGATTATCAAATCAAAATTCCCCAACGTTGCACAGCAAGTTGAATGATATATATATATATATATATATATATATATATATATATATAGATTGAGTGAACCAAAGTGATGGTTCCGAAGATGTAGCTACTAGTATCAAAACGCGCACAGAAATTATAGAAACTCTATAAATGGTACCTATATAGGTTGTATAGTTATTTAAATATGGATATATTACGGAATACTGAATATGATAATTACAGATGGTGTAGTGTATGCTCGCTCGTTATTAACATCATCAGCATAACATAGCAAATTTTTAATTATTATAACTTTTAAACTAAATAAGATAGCGAAATTCTAATTTCGTTGTCGTTTTTAACGTCAATAACTACATGGAAATAAAAAAACAAAAAATTTAAAAAAGCCGGACATAATTCTCTCTGTTGGTATTCTTCGCACCTCGTGTGAAATGCTCTTTGTGGGTGAGCTAGTGTATCGAATTTTAAAAAAAACAAAAATTAATTTTTTCAATAAAATGATTCTAAGCGGAGGTTCAGTTAATATACAATAGTAAATCGTGATTTTTAATACGTTTAACAATTGTTATTTCATAACAGAATAATCCATTTGTAATTCATTATTGGTGTAAATGATTAAATTTGTACATTAAGTTACGTAATAATAAGTATCACCAAATTGTCGAAATTCGACTAGTGTGACAATATTAATTCATTCTTCGCACAACTTTAAATCTATAATTTGTAGGTATTATATAAAATGGTAATGTATATTCTATGCTAAATCAGACAAAATGTCAACTTCGAAGTATCATAACTCACAAACTATTAGTTTCCGCTAAATTATTTTTGCACCATCGTGCTCAGCGTCAAAAACAAAATAACCCAAAAATCGTGGAGTAGCTAAACCGGATTTGGTGGAATGCCTACTAGTCTACGGACCAGTCATCTTCTATCACAGTGCATACTGCACGCTTAATATTAACACTCGTGTACGTATTATTAATAATTTATAATGGTGCCCATAGTATTAGTGGTCAGTGGAACCGGTGGTTTGAAATTATTATAATGTTTGTATACATTAATTATAATATGGAGCGAGGCAGTGGTTTACATTCATTTTCGCTCAAAAGGAATAAGACGCCGTAGCATTGCTCTGTAGAGAAGAAACGCAGGTGCCTCGTACACTATACGATTATTTTTAATAATTCAAGCACAGACCCGAGCGTGTAGTTCCGAGTCGTAATGAAAATCGGCTGAGTCTTAAGGGTGCGCATTTATATGTGTTTGTGTGTGTGTGTGTGTGTGTGTGTGAGAGAGAGAGAGAGAGAATATTTGTGTTAGCGTAACCCATTCACTTTGATTATTTATTTCGACCGAAACGGCGTGATGGTGGACCCTTCGGCACGCAAGCGTCTTTTAATTAACGCGTACAACTCTCGAAACTTGGCGTAATTATTTTGCCAACACTATATAGGTATACCCAATGCAGAAAAACGTGTCTCACTGCCCCAGGCCGGTGAGTGTGAGTGAGTGTGTGTATGTGTGTGTGTGTGTGTGTACAGTGTACATATTGAAATTGTTATGGTGATAGCAACAGTTGTTTCCAATAATAAACCATCTTATTTCGATTTCTCTTCGCATTTTGTCGTTTGATAGGTATTAACAAACACTGTCTGTAAATTCGTCTCTTCAAACATCGAAAAGCCCGAGGCTTCTGGTCCCTTTCCACCGTCACCGCCTTCGACTAAGCAGGTACCGACATAAAACAGAGTGTAAGTCAAACATCATTTATGCTCAATCGCCGTCGTCGTGTACCCATCAACAAAAATGTTAATAACGATACCTCATTCCGGGCGTCACCAGCTTCCGCCAAAATCGACCTTTCCGTTTACCGCCAATATGATGAAATAGATTTTTGGATTTTGGCAACCCCTTATTTTAATAATTGAAATATATAGATCACATTGATAATATTATGTTCTTCTTTATTAATAGAAGAGAGGAAAAATTACGTTCACAATACATGCGACTATAACGGATAATTAAACACAATTTTTAAATGATTTTAAAATTAAAATTTAATTGTTTTCATGATTTTGTATAACGATTTTGACATTTTTACTTGAATGCGTTATTGTAAAAAATATACTTAATTGATAATCGATTAAATAAAAATTTTTTGTTTGTTTTCAAAATTTTATTATTCATTACGATTTCTATTGAAATTCAAAACTATTTCAATCATTTTAATAATATAAAATCACTAGGAATGAAAAGTAATGGAAGTTATAAATTGGCAATATGTGCAAATAAAAATCTAAAATATTCATAAAATATTAAAAATATAATACACCACCAACCGCTTATGTTTACATAGTAAGGGGTTACCAAAATCTAAAAATCTGAAATTCGTGGTGGTGGAAAACGGATATCTATTTTATCACACTGGTGGTAAACGGAAAGGTCAATTTTGGCAGAAAAGTAGATCACCTCTCATTCCGATGGCAGTTAAATTCTAAATGGCGACTACATTTTAAAATAACGTTGATTTTTTTATATTTTGGAATTCATTAATCATAATTAGATTCCTACCGAATAATAATATGCATTTATTTAATTAAAAATAATAATAGCTATGATGAAAATTATAATACCAAACAACTAAATCAATAATATCAATAACGATTTACGATTTTACACCTAATGTGATGGATAACACCGATGAAGTCTAAAGAAGTTTCAAATAATATACTCAACAATGAATTATTTATTGTGTACGAGTACTAATATTAAAATAATATTATAAAATTATATGACTCCCAAATTCGTGTAACTGATTATACGCGAACAATATTGTATCACTGTTTAGTTTTTGGTTTATGCACAGGAAAAGTTAAAAAATAATGAAGCAGGAGACTTGAAACCTCATCATAAAAATTTCAGAAATAATTGACCGATTTTAAAGTAAGTACATTGAAAATATTGGAAATTTCTTGTTTTCTTAAAGCTTTTATGTCATATAATTTTTAATTCTATGACATTTTCATTAAGACATAAAAATGTAATATGAACTCGCTCACATATTTGTCTAATTGTGAAATGGGACAAATCGCCATGGCCATTTTCGCCAGGAGGCGTTAGGCCGTAGAGACATTTCGCCATGGTCAAAATATTGAGTACACTCTATTAATTTTAATAAATTGGGTTTTAATACACCAGATTATTTCCCCCAGCATAATTTTATATTATATTAGGTTCTTATTTAAAAGGGATATATTATAATATATCACTTCCTTAATCTAAAATCGGTTATTTTTTCCCTAAAATGACCATATTAAATTATTACATCAAACATTATTACATCGAAATATGATTAAAATTTAATTTATAACTTTTAGTTTTTATTATTAGTTTATTGAAAAATGTTGTATGTTTAAAATTCTGAGCAAAGCGATATAGATGATAAAGTTATAACTTTATAATGATCTTCTTTTTCCCCTTCTGTGGTTATTTTTTGGTATAAAAATACTTGTTAAAAATTTTCAATCAATAACTATATAAATTTAAAATCACACCTAAATGGTACTTTAAAGAGATAATTTTTTAAATTTTTCAATACTTTTTCAAAAACGAGAAAAATCTGTCGAAAAATTGACAACAAATATGCTATTACTGAGCAACAGCCAGATTAACATTTCCTGTGTTATAAATGTGTTGAATGTACACAGAGGATGATTAAAAAATAGGAGGAAGGTGTTAGATGATCTTATTATTATTAATCTGAGATTAAACAATGCCTAGGCAAAAAGTAATAACAAATATTCACTAGTATCTAAATAATATAACTGCAATAAAACTTTTACATAATGTGTTATAAATATAATTTATCTTTAATAGACTATGAATCATTGTATTAGAATGACGAACTAATATACTAACTATATTAGTATAACTATAATTTTTAAATATTAAATAAATATTTTAAACAGAGTAATCAAAATAAAAAAATATGTTTTAGGATTTTTTTTTTTTTGTAAATTTATAATACTGACAAAACCTTAAAGAACCGAAAATATTTTAGTTTCGTTTAAATGGATTCCAGTTCCTGTTCTGATTTCATAAAATAATACATATAGGTCCATAGAATACCAGTTCGTAAAAATCTCTTAAAGAACTGGTTCCGAAACCTGTTCATTCGGTTCCGGTTCCAGTTCTTGATACTAGTCCTTATTATTACGTAAATTATTACATAAATTTGATCATTTACACGAATAATGAGTTATACTGTTATTAAATAACAGTTGTTAAACATACTAACAATAATTATTATTTTATATCTTATATTAACTGAAACTCCGCTCAGAATCGTTTTATTGAAGGAATTTATTTATTGTTTCTTTAAAATTCAACACGCCCGCCAAAAATATCCCACCTGAGGTGCGAAGAATACCCATGGTGCGAAGTATGTCCGGTTTTTTTTTATATACTTTTATTCTATACTTGACGTAAAAATCCATCAAACTAACTTTTCGTTGATCTTTGCATTTTTAACGGATAAGTATGAACGATATTTATAAAGACTTGGGAGTTAAGACTCTGTATGATTTAGTTTCAGAATATTTAGAAATATAGAAAAAAAGAGTTTTGATGCGTAGAACAAGTATTTACTGATTATTCAAGCAGTAGCGCAACCCAGGGGGTGTTTTGGGTGCTGGACACCCTTGAACTATATTTATGGAAATGTATTCAATAAGAATTTTTAAAAAAAAAGTCCTTTTAACTATGCAATTATAAGCTCTATTAATTCACAAATATTTAATGATTAAAATAAACATAATATTTCAACACTGATTACTATTTTATGAAATATTTAACATTAGGTTATCATTAGGAGTTAGAACATCCATTACAAATCATAATTGGAAATAATGTATTACGATATAAAAGAAACCAAAAAAACAGGATATCTACTCAAAATCAATAAATATTTTTGTTTAAAGTCTAATCAAATTATCGTAATCGATCTACCAACTATTTACAGCAGGTAAGTGAAAATTTATTTTAATGTTATCTGTAACATATTTATGGTGAAAAAACCTTTTTAATTTTTAGAGAAACATAAAACAAGCTTTAAAAATTCATATCGTCGAATATGTGACGCTAAATTTTTCTTATCTCCTACGAATAACCGTTATAAAAATGTTAACTCAGAGAAAAGACAGTTAGATATGAAATTTCTATTTAATGAACTCAAAAGTGCCCATAAAAACATTGATTATAATTTTATATTTAAATAATTACAGTAGAAATTTATAGATAGACACCACCTTTGAAAAAATCCTAGTTATGCCACCGTATTCAAGAAATATCTACGTGCGTCTGTGGAGCAGAATAAATGTCGTGAACACTGTTGGTCGACGAAGTCACATCATATAGGACGGCTGGAGCGGAAACAGCAACGTTACACGTAACAACCAACGACCGTGGAGAGCAGATGAGTTATAAATAAACAAAAGCAGAAAAAAGTACGAATTTTATTCATTTTATTTTTTGCTGCCATCGTGTTGGCGCAGACAAATAATAATCATACGGAAAAAACGGAACTCGATTTATACGTTATATTACACCACCGCCGTCGTCGATACGTTGCTAATTTGTAATTTACGACGGCGGCGTTAAAATATCATCGCTGGATTTTTTTTTATATTTTTTTGCATTCCCCTCGTCCGGCGGTGAAATATATTTTATAAGCGTGTAATGCTTTTTTAACCGTCCGGGATCAAAGTACACGCGCTAATACGACTACGAATGAATGTATAATTATCGTATCGTGAAGGGGGGATCATATTTTTCAACGTAATTGCAGTAGGCGATTATTGTAATAATAATAATAATAGTCGTTACCCTGCAGACTGTGCTTCGTACGTGATATATTATAGTGAACGGTATTATAAAGAGCACGATTCACAAGCGATTGAAAATATTGCATATAGAGCCCGACATAATTTGATTTGACATAATTTCACATTTTAATTTATCATGGATAAGGTATTATTTGTGTCCACAGTATCCAGAAACTTATAAGAATAAACAAGATATCAGTCTCGTCTAATTAATTTTAGATTCTGAACGAAGTGAAGAAGCTAGTGTTTTTACAATGATGTTTATTTTTATTTTTTTTTCTGTTAATACTTTTTTGTATAGATGTACTTGTCCAAAAGTCTCGATCAGAATTTTGAAACCGAATTTGCCACTAGTTGGTACTTCAAAGAGGTTATTTTTTTAATTTCTCAATTCTTATTTTTTTTTCCTTTTGGAAAAAACTACCCAAAATTTGACAAAAAAGACTTGAAAACCATCATTTTTTTATTCGAACTTTATGAAAATTTAAACATAAATAGAAAATCTTATAAAAAAGATTTTGGTGCAAGAAAATTTTAAAAATGTGTAAAAAAATTTTGGACATTTTTTGAAATTTTTTTTTTCTTATATTATTAATTTTCTTCGTTCAGAATCGTTTTACTGAAGAAATGATTTATCGTTTCTTTAAAATTTAATACGCCCGTCAAGAGAATACCACCCGTCGTGCGAAGTACACCCATGGTGCGAAGTATGTCCGGATATTTTAAAAATTTTTTATTGCTTTAAAATCCGTACTCTAGTAATTACATAATATAGGAATATATATTACGTCATGATACTGACGTAAAACCGAATTTCCAAAAGATATAATAATAATAATAATAATAATAACGCCGTTTTAATTCACTTTGACAGCTATTATAATAATTCGACACTTCAAAACTGTCCCGTGCGACGACTAACGACGGCACTGTTGTAGCACACGAACATTTTACGTAATTGCTCCCACTGCAGTGACGATAAAAAAAACAATAAATAAATAAAAATAAAGTAATGTTCCGCCGCACTAATAACAATATAAATAAATAAAACAACGATTATACTACGATTTAATTTCGCGTGCTATTAAGTATAGGAGGGGAAATGATTAAAAATGTAAACTCGACAAACATTATTTATTTATCCCGTTACTACTACTATACTATCTGCGTACGGTCGTCAGCTCTTGGAGGGGCGTTCGAACGACTCTCGGCGGTGACATTGACGTGTTTTATTTGTTTTTTTTTTTTTTTTTTTTTTTATTTTCGTACACGTACAAAAAATATGGTACTTACATAATATATAATTAGAGTCGTTTACGTGTGTTTTCCAAAAACGTTATAAAACATATACCACGCGGCACTGAGAGACGGTGAAAAAATTTTCGACTTCAAACGACCCCTTTAAATTAAGACGACCCCCTTGTCTCTGACTTCGCCCGTTTCCCGTTGGTTAGTACTCGTGACGGATAATGGTAGTATTTTTTCCCTCCGCGTCCTCCGCATCCCGAGTCCCGTTATTTACCTAGTCTACCGGTTTTGCACGCGACGACGTAGGTAAGAGGAAAATAATAACAACAATAACAGTGATAATAATAACGCGTCGTAAAGCTGTGCACTCTATTTGGTATTACACTGCAGCCTCGGACCAGCGTTATCCGACGTCTATAGTATAGGTTATAAAATTTAATGTTTTCTGATACGCGGTGAATATTACAGGGAAATGTTTTATGCCCGGGGACATAATATTATGCGCGAGTAGGTAGAAAGAAAGACGGCGGCGGTAATGCGTGGAGTGTGTATACGGAAAAAAAAATGCCTCCTAAACCTAAATTAAATCGTATCAGATGAACGACGAGAGAGAAATAATTGTCCGGTCTTTCGCACGTACGGCATAGACTTCACCAAGAGGTATAGACTGTAGGGTTGCCAGATTTCAAAATTAAAAATACGGGACGAACAAAAAATGAATTTTATCCCTCCCCCCCCTCCTTCAAACAGTTGATTCTTTTTTAAATGAAAATGTTTTTAGTTAATTTTACTGAAGTTTAAGTTTTATAATTTTTGAATAATATTTCAACAGAATATTATGTTGATAAGAACGTACACTAAATAAAGTATAAACATAACATTTTTAAACTTGATAAAATAATTAAAAACAAAAAAAATGACTTTGTATTCTTTAGGCGATAGCCATTAGCCAGTAGGAATGAAATTATAAAACAAATATCACATTAATTTTATAAAAATACGAGTATATTATATTGTATATATTTTAACTTTACAAAATGAATTGATAGTTGAGTTTCCTGATCATGCAGGTCTATCATATTTATCAGAACTTAGAAGAATGGATATCATTTATAGTATTCATTGATATCCTAAGGGTCGAAGGGATATATTGGTAATTCTTTTAAAAACGGGACATTTTGGTGTCCCGAAGAGATTTGTCGGGACAACGGGACCTCTAGTTAAAATACGGAACGCTCCCGTATTATACGGGAACGTCTGGCAACCCTAGTATAAAGGGTTATGTTTGATACCCCGAGAAAATATTGACATTTTAAAATATATTAATTTTAATTCAATATTTAACGAAATTAATATTTAACGAAAATGATTGACTTATATATAGTTTTATGTTGTGGTGTAAAAATATTGTGATAAAAAAAAAATTGGTAGTTGATTATACATAGCTTTTCCTATTGTGCAGTTCTACATAAAATGTATGTGTGTAGTTTTAATTTAAATGAAATCGAAAAAATTTGAGTTTAATGAATACACGACAATTTGTATGAATTTAGTTCTATTTGAATATAAAGTTTTCAATGTGTAGAAACACGACTATTAACGAATAGCAATTTTTTTTTTCTATTTTCCAAGATAAAAGAGAAAGCAATTTTTTTTTTTTAAATATGCATATATATATATATATATATAAATATTTTTTTTTTTTTGCTCCTCAAAATGTTTGACTCTAGTGGTGGTGTTCATGAAGCGCGTGTAGTAAGTCGAGCGAGAAATAAATACGTCAGTCAAAATACATTATTGCACGACGACGTGTCTTTGGTGTGTATTATTAGGCGTGTATACGCGTGTTTAGTAATGCAAGTGAAAATTTCCATTTTAGAAATTTCTAAATTGGAAATTTCTGCTCTTGGGAAATTTCCCAGAGAAATTTCTTAGTAAAACCATTTGAATAATTTTGTTTTTGTTTACGTAAATGTTGTTTTTATAAGGCATATTATGAGAATAAGAGTACATAATGTATACAGTTGTTTAGTATAAATTTAGTATGTAAATTATAAAGTAATAAGCTTTTTTATTAATCGTATGATTTGTTAAAAAGAAAAAATCCGGACATACTTCGTACGACGGATGTATTGAATTTTAAAGAAACGATAAATCATTTCTTCAATAAAACGATTCTAAACGAAAGAAGTTAATAATAATATCAAAAATGAATGGAGAAAAAAAATGTTAGAAAAATGTCCAAAATTTTCTTACGCCAAAATCTTTCTTATAATATGATTTTCTATCTATGTTTAAATTTTCATGTAGTTCGGAACAAAAAATTATGGTTTTCTAGTCGTTTTTGTCAAATTTTGAGTAGTTTTTTCTAAAAAAAAAAAAAAAAATTGAATAATTGAGAAATTCAAAA
>JAIPRM010014807.1:0-10525 GCA_025469315.1 Stegophylla sp. TES_Ste_2020
AAAAGAAAAACCGGTTTCGTTTTTTTTTTTTTTTTTTTTTTTTTTTTTTTGAAAACGGTGCGTAACGTAATACTACGTCCTTAAATCGACGGACGACGAAGAGAGAATAAAAAAAAATCTGTGTACTTCGCTCGTCGGGTGAGATACTCTTAACGGGTGTATTGAATTTTTAAAAAAAAAAAAAAAAACTTTAAATCAGTTCTTCAATAAAACGATTCGGAACGAAGAAAGTTTATATAATGTAAATATAAAATAGTACGTTATAGATAATATGTTTAGCAAATAACTACTGTTATATTTTAATAGTGTACTAGGTTAAGTAAGTACCCCTAAATTAGGTTACTTAAAAAAAGATAAAATTTACTTCCGAGTACACGGGACCTTCGGGAACAACTCACGGGACATTATCAACTCTTCACCCACCCCCTTTTTTATCGCACACGAAATATATTTATTTTTACAATGTCTACCGCCCACAAATAATACAATTTTTTTTGTTTTTTTTCTTTTTTTTTACTTAAAGTATATAAACACACACACACACACACACATATATATGTATTTACTATTAAATATAAAATTTAAAACAGTCGACTCTGCACTTAAACATACCAACATACGTTTTCTAATAATATTATGCAATAAAAGATAATTTGTATGTATAAAATAAATAACTGAAAAATGTAATATATAAATATAATGTAATATATAATTCTTATTTTAAAACTTATCTTTGATACAATACAAGTTGATCACAAACTCTTTTACTAAAGTTACGTCGAAGAAAAATGTCTTATGATAAAAACAGTCTTTCACACCTTGTCCGCTTTCAGTTTAGGTGTACAAATATTGAAAATTTCCAAAGTACTGGTAAAAAAATAAAAAAGGTTTTTATCGATCTGATAATTTTCTTAATTGGATCGTCTTCTTTTTCATGAGCTAAGTAAGTTGTCATTTCAAAAAATAAAGTTGCCACGCTTATAGAAGGTACAAATTACGGCCGATGAACCAAAAAAGTTCATTATTATTCATAATTTGTGATAACCAATCTTTTAATTCATATTGCTATTTTTAGTATAGTTTAATTTTTTTTTCTTAAAAACCTGTTATTTAGTCGGAGGTGTTACATACTGGTTGGGGACCTATTTATATTTATGTGTCTTGAGTAGCAACATAAAAAAAGCTGGACATACTTTACATAATATTGGTATTTTTCACTCCTCGGATCAGGTGTGACTCTTGGTGGGCGTGTTGAATAGTAACGAAACGAAAAATCATTTTTCAATAACTCGATTCGGAGTGAAGTATTTTAATGTATCTTTACTTTTCTTTGCATTACTTTACTAAGTATTTACTTTAGTTTACTTTATTTATCGTTGCTATACTTAACTTTACTCTCCCTCGGTTAAATGCATCATTGTGGACGAGAGGGGATGATGAGAAAGACGGAAAGGGGAAATTCGACACGAAGAACACGCATACGTACACCACCACGTGCACGTATATGGCGAAGAATTAAGGATACAAACGTAAACTAGTTTGTGTGTGTGTGTAAGAGACAAAAGGCAACTGTGCGGTGTCGTAGGTACGATTTTAGCCGCGTATCCGATCCCCCCCTCCGGTGCGGGGCTGGGGGGTCTCGGTCTCGTCGCAAGACGTTCCGTTTCCCACGGAGAGACTCTGAGCCGCCGCCGCCGCCGGTTTTCCGTCGTTTAATCCGGTCGACGAACGACGGTTTTATGCGCGTTTTCCGCGGTCGTCACCTCGATGCGCGGCAGGTGGTCCAGAAAATGTGTTGCCGTTTCCTCAGACCGTGAAAAGGAACGCAGAACGGATAATCTCGACAGTCTCGATGATATATATATATATATATACAGGGTGTCCCGGGTACGATTTTGGCAAACGAACAATGACTATTGTGTTTCGTGGATAATTTTTTACTAACATTGTTTTAGATTTGGGAGCGCTGCGAAGAGGCTCCAGTGTTTTTACAACGATGTTTATTCGGGTGTTTAAAAATCAATTGAATTTAAACAAAAATTACACACACACACAAACTAAAAGCTCCTTTTAACGATATTTTAAAAAAAAATTACACACACACACACACACACACACACACACACACACACACACACACACACACACACACACACACACACATACACACAAACAAACTAAAAGCTCCTTTTAATGATAAATTAAAAAAAAAAACATTAAATTAAATACATAAATATACTCAATATACTAATAAATAAAGGAAAAAAAATGTTATATTATAAAAAACGATATTTAATGTATCACGCGTTAACGCTAAAGCAACACGAAATTTCCAAAATGATGGGGAGGGTGCCGCCGAAATTTGGATTGGCTGTGCTAGCTAAACCGAGACTGCGCTAGGTGTAAAAATGGTTGCGCTAGGTATTCTTTATTTGATCCCGTTGAAAAAAATATGATATCTCGCCATGGGGGGGGTTAGCGTTAAGTTGGCCCCCCGATTTAAAATAGCTGTGCTAGCTCAACCTTGCCTGCACTAGTTGGTGAAAAAAGTTCAAAAAAGTGATAGTGGGGGGGCAGCTTAACGCACCCTGTTTATTCTTATTTATTTATTTATTTTACGTTTACACGTCTTCATATTGAAATAAGTGTACAAAAGTTTTGCCAGAGAGACTTCGTGAAACCGGATATTTCTCTAGACGATAATTTAGAAAGTAAATTTTTTTCGAAATTCTCAGTTGTTTTCACAAAATTTTTGGAAAACTACCCAAAGATTGACAAAAAAAAAAAAAAACTCCAATAATATATATAAATATATATATTTAATCCAAATTTTACACAAATTTTAACATAGATAGAAAATAATATGAGAAGTGTTTAGGAGAAGTTTAGAGTTTTTCATGAAAATTTTGAAAATGTTAACAAAAAAAAGTGGACTTTTTTCTAACACTTTTTTTTTTTATTTTTAGTAAAATAAATAAATAAACGGTAAAGTAAAATGTGGTTATTTCAAGTAAAGTAATGTAAAGAAAATAAAATTATTTTAAAAATCTGATTAATAAAATGGCTATTTTGCGTATTTCCCACAGATGTAGTGTAAAATATTTTGAAATTTGCAAATCCAAATCCTAAAAAAATAAATAAAAAAAAAAAAAGACACATACTTTTTGGGTGTAAAGCGCAGTGCTGTAGTAATATTTATTTATTTATTTTTTTAAATAGTTAAGAATTATTAACAGAACAAACGTTAGGTGTTGCATTTGTCAAATCGTATTGGGGACACTCTAACGTATAACAACGCAACTGACGACAATCGATACGATATTATAAAAAAAATGTGCACGCCAATAATAGAGATAGACGTTGCGATGATCTCACACTGGATTTGTCGGGAAATTCGGAACGAGCGATTAGTTACGGTTTAAAAAGGAAAATAGGTAATCGATGTCTTCGCTACGACAAGAAACAAAATGCATATTTGCTGGTATAAAGATAAGTATTTTATTACCGAGGCTTGAAATCAAAATATACAATTTTTAATTCAGAATTTGTTTTCGGATTATCTATATTTAGGGTGATAATGAGTATGAAATTTTCACAATGAAACATTCGTTTTTCGAAATTTCGAAATTGAAACCATCACCTCTCTGGGAAATATTTCAACGGAATATGGTGTTAAATTAATTTATTTTTTCTCTTTAATTTGTTGTTTTTTGGTATGGTCTCGCTTTAAGCAAAAAAAAAAAAAAAAAGTGTGTACTTCGCTCGTCGTGGTAGTCTCTGCACGTCGGGTGGGATACACTGTTGACGGGTGTATTGAATTTTAAATAAATCATTTCTTCAATAAAACGATTCTAATATACAATAATAATTATCACTTTTGAAGAATTTACTATAAATTATATTTTGTTACATATAACATTTCCGAAAAACGAAAATTGATTTTCATAATATATATACTCCATAAATAAGTTCAAATTACAGTAAAAAAATATAAGCATCATAATAAAATATAAAATAAAACAAATAAGCGGCTGTAATATTATTGTAAATAAAGATTTATGCATCAAAAATAAAATTTCAATTCAAATACTATGAATATATATTATTATCTTACACTTATTGCTCTGAAATGTTGATTAGATTCAGTGTCAGGTTAGGTTAGGTTATGTTGAATTATGTTTTAAATTATTTTAAACTATGTTAAAGAAAGAAAAAAACACTTTTTTTTTGTTAGAAACCATTGAATAATATGTATAATATTATTATGCGTATGGAAATCAATTAAATAATATGCAATTTTTCCTTAAAACATGACCCGATAATATTATACATTTTCGATTTTTAAACTTATCATTTCATGACTCAGATTTCTTCTATAATTAATCAAGAGCACATAATATAGAACACTAAACACCTCCTACAAATTCCGAACCTTATTGTAAACAAATATTATTGTCCTGTTGAACCCATGAACTTCATAAGTTTCGTGTAATTAATATTATCGTCATCATTACTGAAATCTTCGTTGAGGTTGTGAATGTTGCTCGCAAAAACCTTTGTATTTATAATATATAATATTCGAATGAAAAAAAAAAAAAACCACATTACTTGCTAAGATAATTCATTCGTTTATTTATTATTATTATTATTATGTATTATTATTTTTTTTTTTTTATTAAATTATAACACAACGACGGAGGATCCGGCCTTACGGCTGAAGTCATTGGAAAAATGCATTAATCTTGTTTTGTTTTTTTTTTTTATTATAAAAATTGTCGCGTTCGTCTCTTTCCAAAAGATGACCCAGAAGAAGATCCAGAAGAACTCCGTCTCGGTCTCTTGCTCGACGACGACGACGACGTGAGATAATACAATTCACGAGTATCCTGTGTCGGCAAATGACTGCCACCTTCGTATTTCCGGTCTTCCGCCCCCCGGCTACCAAAGCCGGTCAAAAAGTCCTGTTCCTGGAGCTCGCTTCCGAGCCCCGTGTACGCGGGTAGTCTGCTAGTAGTACCGATTCGGACACCGCCTCCCTGAGGGTACATCGCCTCGGATTTCGACTCTTTCCAACCGCCCAGCGACAGCGACAGGTCCAACGAGGGTGGTTGGGGTGTGATCGAGCCCGTCCGCTGGTTCCAATCACCACCACCTGTCGTTACCGGGTCGTCGATAGTAGTGCCGCCGCCGCCGCCGGTGCCCATCAAGTCGGCAGAGCCGCTGTTCATCGGAGGATACCCCGGGAGGGATGCCGACCGTTCTATTGGCTGACCGAGTGGCCGCGAATTCCCAGGGCTTACCAAACAGGGTGCCACCGTCTGGTATGTTGTGTTCGATTGGACTCCAGGTATTCGGGACGGAGTCGCGGAACTCTCGCCCATACGTTCGAAGTTCGGTCCACTCTTCTTCGACGTATCCTCTTTTTTTATTTCTTTGAAAACGTGCCTTTTGAATTTGTTTTTAATCATAGTCGTAAACAGAGTGCCTTTTTTTCTACCTTGTTCGAACGCATTAGCTTCGTTGTATTTCTGTCGGACGTTAGGCGGAGAAATATCAGTCGGTCTTATATCCAACAATCGACCTTTTTTTACCATGAAGAGTAACGGATAATTTCTGGGGGGTTCTTCGCCGCACAAATAAGCTTCGGTTGCCGGACACGTGTTAGCGGGCACAACAAGTATATGCGATACATCCCGCTTATCGTGGAAAAAATCCCTGATCGATTTATCGACATCCGGATGCCTGAGAGGATTATTAGACAGAGAATCGATAAGTATGATCGGTAAAATCCCATAGACTAAAAAACTCGTTTGTCCCACGACAACTTCGTCATTTGCGCACGTGATGATTTTTGCGGAGCTTATCGTCTGTCAACGACAAAATAATAAACTGAATCATTCATGATACCTAATAATTATCAGTTGTGAATCTATTTATCAACCCGTGTCAAATGGATTTCGATTGAATTTTAAAGAAACGAAAAAACAATTCTTCAATAAAACGATTCTGAACGGAGCTTCAGTTTTATTCAGGACAATACAAAATAAAAAGGTTTTTACTATACTAAAAAAAAAATATATATATATATGAATATATTTCTATTCAGCCAGTTTTATATTCCACTATAAACTGAGAACAGGAAAAAAGATAACATTTTGTTTGAGAATTTTCATCGTTTTTTGAATTTTTATACCCCAAATCATTTCTCATATTATTATATATCTATATTTAAATTTTCATAAAGCTTGGATTAAAAAAAAAAATAATAATAATAAAAACAGTTTCCGAATAATTTCAATCAAATTTATGATAGTTTTTCCAAATTTCGAGGAAACTATTGATAATTTCGAAAAATCATCTCTAAAACGTGCCATCTAGATGCAATTTCTGATCTGTAAAGTTACTGTTGGACAAGTATTTCCACATGAAATTTTAGTACGCTTAATAATAATAATAATAATAAATAATTATAAAACATGCCTACCATAAATTTTAAACGATATCGTACCCGTACACTTAATGATTACGTTTGTAAGGACATTAAAATAAATTATAATATTATGATTTTTCTTTTTTACCAAATAATAAAAAAAAAAAAAAAATCCCTGATGTTTAATATTACACATATTATATAATAATTGATTTAAATGTGTATTAACATAAAAATATGTATATAAGATTATATTTTATAGCCAGTTATGTTGTTCTTTTAAAAATTTTATATACTTACTCTTTGTACAGCAACCAAAATTGTGAGAAATAAAATTTTCGACATCATGTCAATTTGACTTTAGAAGTTTAAGAAATAATTATTGACTATTGTTATTTATTCGTGTTTTTGGTACTATTAGAAACGAAATCCTCACTATTCTCACACCGTATCGTGTTTATTAGTAGAGCACACACGTTTATTAAACTCTAAAAAACGTAAAAGGAAAATTTTTGGGTAAGGAACTGTAGTGCTGAGTTGAGTTGTTAATAATAATAATTTTTGTAGTTTGTAAAAAAAAAAAAAAAAAAACGTGTACGTATATTCACAGTGACGAGTGTTCGTATTTTATTTTATTTTATTTTTATTTTTACTTACATATTAGAGGCAAGTGAGGACGCATTAAAATGACAATAGTTTGTTCTGTCAATTTGAAAAAAAAAAAAAAAAAAAACATTTGTTCACTTATACGTAAAATTTTGAACATAAGCTATCGATGAATACGGTATCGAACTCGTTTTCAAAATACACATACAAAGGTACACTTATATGAATTTCGTTAAATGTATTTTTTTGTCGAAATAACTAATTTTGCTATTTTTTTTTTTTTTTTTTTTTTACAATATTGTCTACGTGCATATAAAAAGCCAAAAATGTTTACTAATCGAATGCGTATCGTTGTTTTTTTTTTTTTTTTTTTAATTAAAAAAAGTCAAAAAAATTAAGTACACCTGCAATTATTCACCCATAGTCTAATTTTATCCGTAATTTTTATACATCAGCTTATTACACATATCTTAACACAATATTAGAATATACTTACACCCCTAAATCTAATCCCTAATTATTAAAAAATTATCTTATGATACACAAAACCTACCCTATATAATATTATAATATTTTAATATCAATAGATTATACCGCGTAAACTTACTACTGTTGTCGTATTTCAATTATTAACAAAATATTTTAGCGAAATTAATTAAATTGGTTTTTTTGGAAATCTCGTTAACGTTATATTTCACCGTTTTTCCGTTTTTTGGAAAAAGGCTCTCTAGAGTCACCCATCCGGGTGATTAAATGGGCGGATCATGGGTTTTTCTATATTTATGTAACTTTTTATCGAGCATACTTCTAAAAAAAAAAGTGTTTTCAATGAAAAAAAAAATATATATATAAATATACGTAATTTTAATACCATCCACAACAGCGCATGTGTTTCGCTCAGTATCTAAAAATAAAAATAATTTGTTACTTCAGTCTATAAGGCAACAAAGTGTATTTATTTCCAAAAAAAAAAAAATTTCAATTCTGTTTGTAGTTGATATATATATATTATTCTGCGTAGTGCACATCAACTGCTTGATTAGTACATTAATAGTCAAAAATAGTTGGTTTAAAGGTGCCTAAAACTACTAAAAGTCCCTGCCAAGAGTATCCGATCAGAGGAACGAAAAACACCCATGGTACGAAGAGGTTAGCCTGAATAGCCTAAGACCTAGGTTTAAAGTATTAGCTGCCAATAATTACACAATATTTGATAAACGTTTTTTTTTTTCTTTTTTTATAATTGTTTAAAATTTGAATTCAAATGAAATTGGTATTTGTCACATAAAATAATCACTTTTTTTAAGTTAGTTTAATGAATGAAAAATCATTTATTTAATAAAACGATTCTGAGCGGAGCTTTTGTTACAGTAGTAACCAACGAAAAAATAAAAAATTTGTTGACTAATGTGCTACCAAGTTAAGTTTAGTAAAATAAAATAAATAAAGCAAAGTAACGTAAAGTAAAGTAAAGTAAAAAAAGTAAATTATAAACAAAAAAGCTAGGCATAGAACCCATCACGGGTATTCTTTGCTCTTTGGATCAGTTAATCTTGGTGGGTGTGTTGAAAAAAAAAAAAATATTATTATTGTCCTTTATATAATTAATTTCCATCGCTCTGATTGCTCTGAAGCAAAAGAAGAAATGATTTATCGTTTCTTTACACTTCAATACTAATTATTGATAGTTTTATAAGGTTTTGATTGAAGAAAAATCGGAAAAAAGTACTGACAAATATTCTGGAAATTCCGAAATAATTACTATCGTGATTTCGATTTTAGTTATTTAGCAATAATTTCCAAAATAAAAAATAGAGATAGAGGCTTAAAAGTTTTACTATCTACTACAAACTGTCACGAGCATAGATCATAAAAATTTCAAAAACAACTGATCAATTTTGAGGTATGTATAAAAATTTAAAAAAAAAAATTGGAAATTTCTCATTTTTTGCAAGTTTTTATTTCATAAAATTTTAATGTCAGTATAACCACTGGTCTTAGAAAAATCTCGAAAATCGTAAGTCAATTTTTTTTTTTTATATCCGTTGTAATTGTTAGTATTTTTTTATAGAATTCATTAGTTTTGCATAAAATTGCACACTTATATGTAAACAAAAATAATAATAATAATAATAATAATAATAATAATAATAGGTTTTTACAAGGTTTTTATGGAAAAAAATCGGAAAAATTACTTTGAATAAAAATAAACATGGATTAGATACTTTGTTACTAATTAATAACATATTATGATAATAACTTGAAAAAATTTAGTGAATTTTATTCGATGAACCCATTATTAGAAAAAAAAATCAATTCTATAAATAGCTCGAAACCCAGGGATTCCAATAAGAAGATCAAAAATGCCAATTACACTGTTTACCGAGAGGTTGACGATTTATTAATTTATGAAAATAGATTTTTATCAACGCAATTTTCATTTTTATTAAGACATTTATTTCCTCACACACACACACACACACACACAAATAAATATGACGAAGTCAATACGATATCGAATTTATATCAAAAGCGATGAAATGGGTTTTTAACGAGAAAACAGATTTTGCTTTTCTCCGATATTGGATCGAATCGGTAATCGGTTGGTGGGGGTGTAGGGGGGGGAGAATTAAATCACTTAGCGAAATTAAATTCCATCGTATTCGAACCGACGCGAAATAAAATATGTATTCAAAACGAAATAATAAACATATTTTCTCCGTAAGGAAACCGATTATTATATATTATATTACACAGCAATGCGAAAGTCTTGATACGTGTTTGTATGAAATTTCGCGAGTAAAGAACTGAATGCTTTGATAATACACACTTACTGCACGTTACAAATAATGTGTACAAAGAGATTACAAATGTATGTTATTTATTTATTTTTTTTTTTTTTATTATCATATAAGTATTCAGAATTAGAGTAAAATTTATACTTAGTTTAGCTATTTAGAAAAACCTAAAAATTATCATGCAAATATCATTTATTTTAAACACTCGTGAAGGGTAGTTTTAGGTGGTAAACTTTTTTTTTTTTAATTCAAATGCGAACCTTTTTTTCCAGCATAATTTCTAAAAACTTAAAATCACTCTAAAACCAAGAGTTTTGGATCAATTCATATTTTTAAACCACTACAATTTCCTAGAAAAAAAAAAAATCTTATAAATATATATATAGGTTTTCTCTTGATTTTTGATAAGTCAGACCCAAAATCTTCTATTTAAGGGTAGTTCAGAATTTTAAATTTACATATCAAATTAGGTTTGCTTTATATATATATAAATAAATAACACGTCCTGACTAATTGATTGACTAATAATTTATTATTGACTGGCTAGAACAGCTGAAACTATGAAGATGAAAATTTGATCAGTAGTTTTGTTTCATAATGTAAAGTCATACAAATAAAGGAGTTGAGAGGGGTAAAAATGGAAAAGCTATGAGTACGAAACTTGGCCAGTATTTTATTTATTTATTTTTTT
>JAIPRM010014808.1:0-10524 GCA_025469315.1 Stegophylla sp. TES_Ste_2020
GTTTTTTTTTTAATCATTATTTTTCACAACCTTTTATTTTTTTTTTTTTTTTTTTTTTTTTTTTATAAACTTCATAATTTTCAAGTAAAACATCCTAGAGTAAAATAATTTATAGATATATATAAATTAAATTCTAAATTAATTTTATAATGATGATTTTACAATCATATCTATTTTTTTTTTTTTTTTTTTTGGTAAACAATTTTTTGTAGAGAACTACTTGTCCAAAAGTTTCGACCAGAAACTTTTTGAACAAGAATTTGCCTCTTGACGATAGTTTTGAAAGATAATTTTTCAAAACTACCTGAAATTCGACATAAACGCCTTTTTAACTTTTTTTTAAATCCAAACTTTATGAAAATATAAATATAGATAGACAATAATATTAAGAATGTTTTTGCGCAAGAAAATTTTTATGTGTCAAAATTCTTATCTTTTGTCAACAAATTTTTTCCCTTCAATTTAATTGAGGAATATAAAACTAGCTTTTTTCTTTGTTATAAGAATAAACTATCAATTTTAAGTAAACTTGACTTGAATAAACTGAAGCTCCAATCAGAAACGTTTAATTGAAGAATTAATTAAAAATTTTTATTTAAATTAAATTCATCTACTAGTGGATTGAAGAATACCAATAGTGCGAAGTACATCCGTCTTTTTATTCATATTCTTTAGTTACAGATACATTTATTTCCCCGTTCTAAAAACACTTTTGTGTATAGAAATACTAATCCAAAAGCCTCGATCATCTACTTCTTGAAGCCAAATTTTTGGCTCTAGATGGACTTTATATTTAGCATTTATTAAAATTCGCATTATTTCAAAGGGTTTACACTTGTCATTGTTTGACTCCGACCCCGACCCCTTCCCCAAGACCTTGACACCACTAATTTTTTACTTTCTCTTGACCCAAGACCCGAAATCCTTACCCAATCTACTAATCCTACCCTAACATGTTCTATATTACCTTTGCAACCACGGTAATATGGTAAACATGACATCCACGGTAACCATGACAACTAAAGCAATCATGGTAACCATGGCAACCATGCAAACAAACGTAGTAACTGTTACGTGATTATTGTATTATAACTTAACATCTGCTCAGAATCGTTTCATTGAAGAAATAATTTATCGTTTCTTTAAAATTAAATACACCCAACCGAAAAGCAAAGTATATCCTTGGTCCAAAGTTTGTCCTGCCTTTTTATTTTGATTATTTATTTATTTTGCGAGACAACACATTATTTTAAAAAATATAGAAAAGAAAACCGAACATACTTGAATACACCATGAATATTCTTCGCTCCTAGGGTCAGATACCTTCTCTTGGTGGGTGTATTGAATTTATAAGAAGCGATAAATCATTTATTAAATAATACAATTCTGAGCAAAGTATTTTAATAATCATATGAAAAACAATAATAGTCGTCATTTTCAACACACCCATCAAGAGTATTTAACGCGAGAACGAAGAATACCTAAGATGCATAGGCACAATTAGGACGGACTTGAGAGGGTTAGCTCCCTCAAAAACTACTCATAGCCCCCTAGATTTTTTGAAAATGACAAAGTTAATGTTTTTTATTATTATTTATTTATTTTTTTTTTTAGGGGGGGGGAATTAATACAAAATAAACGTATTAGCCCCACCAAAAATGTTTTCCTAGATGCGCCAATACTAAGGTGTCATTTACATCCCATTTTCTTATCTATACTCTTCTAGGTATATCTATTTACTTATCTTTGCATAAGAAAATGTATATACATAAGAAAAAAAAGAAAAGAAAATTAAACATCATTGTAAAACACTGGCTTCTTCGTTTCAATCAGAATTTAAAATTTGGGATCTATCGTCGTTATATGTTATCTATTCGAAAATAAGGTATCTAACACTTGAGTTCGTTTACATCCCATGTTATCAACATGTAGTCTTCCGCACTGAAATATTTCTGTACATATTATTTGGTTGGGTAGTTGGTTAAGTGTTTAACTTTTTTTTGGGGGGGAAGAGGGGGTGGAGAGCGAGACTTTAAGTGTTTTTTTCCCTGATTTGTATAAGAATTCGAGAGGATTTTCGAAGTGGTCGGCGAACGGAGTGAGTCGTGCACTTGGTGAAGGTTTATATGTAGCAACTGTCATAATAGATAAGAGTTGACTGTTCTAAGAGCGCTTCAATTGGTTTCATAAATTTTGCTCTGACCTTATTGTAAAAAATAGCACGAAAATGGCAATGAGAGAAAAACCACGGACATAAACAGTCTGTAGCATAAACAAACAATGACATATATAACATACAATGGAATTGATGATCATGTAGATAACATATGACACAAATTCCAAAACTTGAGCTATAATTGAGTAGATCACTTATTTCATGTAGTTACATTTATAATCACATGGTTTTACACACTAAACCACTTAACTGTACACAAAACAATATTTGTTATTCTAGGTTTAAGCGTTATACATGTTTTTAATTGTTTATTAACTCAGTTCATATGATTAAATTTTTTCTATTAAATAAAAAAATTATTTTTTATTTATGGATAATACAATACTTAAGTATAAATATATGCTTATTATTTATTAATTAATTATAAATGTTTTTAAGAGATTACACATACCTCTCATCTTGATATTTTGCATAAGTATAAACAATGTTAATATCAGTTCTTAATCTTGAATACAATCTGAAATATAATTGTTTTTTTAAATAATCATGTAAAAATTATTATAACATTAAATATCCATGCTTATAAAAAATTATAATTTAACCAAACATTATAACATGTTAACAAACGGGGAAAAATAATTATTCTATCAAAAAGTTAAATTATAAATTCATAAAATTTTATGAGTTCAAATTATACATGGCCCTATTATGTAATTTAAAAAAAAATGTCTTATTCCCTTAATTTTCATTCATTAAAATATTATCTATCATTATTATTTCATGGTTACAACATACAATAAACAATAGAAAAAATTTAATGAATTACCTAATTAGATTAGAATTAGCATCTATGATGTGATGTGCATATTTAATAGTTGAAAATGAAACAAAAATAAAACATTTGAGATAAAAAAGTTTTTACAAGGAAAAGAAAGTTATAGACAGAAGTAGGATATAAGAAAAATTAACAGTTAACATTAAAAATACATTATTGCTATTTATAACGATTGAGTTCACAAACATCACAAAATATGAATTCATACAAATACAATAAAGTGAGAATAGCTACGAACAACTAAATAAAATAAAATAAAACTAAAATCTAAACAGAAATAGCATTTCAATAACATGATATTTTGCAGATAAATATTTACAGGCTAAAAATTTTATAATGCAATATTGTATTAATTGTAACTTTTTTTTATTTTTATATTAATAATATTTAAATATTTTACTAAAATAATATTAATTGAAACTTATTTCCTAAGTTTTTATGAGAGTTAAGTTTTCTAAATTCATCAATGGGTCATGTTTAATATATACCATAAAATCCATTCCCATTGTGGACACACCAATGGTAGACCGTATTGCATATGAAACAGGTCACCCGCAACACTTTAATGATATGTAGTGGTATGGACTTTTTTACAATTTGATACTACAACTATGAAATTAAGTACAGAAAATTAGAGTTTAAAGAAAAGAACAGAAAAGAAAAATGAATAAAAATAATAAAAAAGTAGACTATTAATATATTATAATTTATTTATTTAAATATATATTAAAGAATGCTCAGGGGAGCATAAAACTTCGACAGCAAGAGAAAAAAAACAAGACGATTTATCTATCAATATTACAATGATGTAAAAATAGTATGCACCTATTATAGAATATCCTCCCAGAAAGCCTCAGTGGTCGCTAATGCACACTGTGAATATGTATTTCTTAATTCCACAGGAAGCCATAAAAAAATCATAACCATAAAGTGGAAAAATAGCTTGGCCAATATTTACATATTGTAAAATATTTTAAAATAATAAACTGGTTTTAAATTAAGTTCACCCAGGCAACGGACGGTTGTTAGTTAACCATAAAACACCAAACCGTTAGAAAATATTGGTGCAGAGTATGGGTACCAGGGTTAACAATACTATGTCAGCCAAGAATGAAAAGATTATATCTAGTCATTTTTCTAAAAATAACTTTTCAATAGATAGTTGTTTAGAAAAAAAAGTAGGTACCGATTTTTTAGGGTAATTATGAAATTTCTTGATTAATTTTTCATCAAGATACTCATAATGAAAAGGTTCTAAATAGTAAAATAAAAATTATTTGCTTTTATTTAAATGAGATAGAATGTTTTTGAAGTCAACTATTGTTTGAGAAAAATTCTATAAAATGACATTACCATGGCTGCTGGGGTGTATTGGAGGGTATACAGCAGTATACGTTATATACTCATAACAATATTTGTAACAAAATGCATACACGTAAAATAAAATATTATCTTATAGGTGGGTATACGATGGAGCTGGGAACATAAATTATTTTCATATAAGTTATTGGTAGTTATAATTATAATTTATTTCAGTTAAATATATATATATATATATATATAGTAATAATAGATAGCAATATCAAATATTGTTAAACCCACGACAAAATAGATCTATTTTGTCATGATTAAATGACGAAATGTCTCACCGCTTATCATGGCCAAACTGGTATGAAAATACCATCACCGTTTTCCGCCAAAATCGATCTTTTCGTTTACCGCCAGTATGATATAACATAGATTTCCATTTTCCGTTACCACAAATTTCAGATTTTTTAGATTTTGGTAACCCTCATTGTAATAGGTAATTAAAATATATAGACCAAATAGAAAAAATGTTCTTCGTAATAAACTCGCTATACAGCTTATTATTTCTAAATCCAAAATACGTAAATAACTGTTTTGTCAAGGATTTTATGAGCGAATGGTACCTATATATTACACAATAAATAGTACATTTGTTCAAATAATTAAAATAAATTGTCATGCATAGGTAAATATCATGTTTAAAAATTCGGCGTCGTCGCTTCGCACTAATATTAATAATATGTAACATTGAGCATCGCTTCGCTCACTTCACAAGACTCCCCTCGCAAGCTCGTATCACGCCCCTCGCGCTTTGCACTCGATTCAAATCGATATCTATACACGGCTTGCTGTGCAACGTGGGGGCATTTAGGGTTTGATAATCAGTAATCTTCGATAAACTCTTGAGTAACCAAAAAATAGTATATTATATTTCAACACGTTATGCCGATATAAACTGTAATCGCCCAAATGGTCTATTATTTTTTTCATAGGAAGAGGATGGGAGGGAGTTATGATTAAATAATTTAACTTACGGGCTCTAAGAGCTAAATACGCCATTGTTCTAGATACGTTTCCTTAGTAAGGGGTTACAAAAATCTAAAAACTTGAAATTCGCGGAGGCGGAAAATGGAAATCTATAGGTATTATTATACTGGCAGTAAATTGAAAGGTCGATTTTGAAGGAAAAGTAAATCACCTGAAATACCCAGTATCGACACAAAAACAGGCGCTGGACTGAATAATTCATCAATGTTGATTAAAAATAGATTCATAATAATGTGTACTTAAGTCAGTTTAATCAATATAAATACTGTATTTTATTAGTAGATTGTTCAGTAGATATATTAGATAGTAGATATTATATATATAGTAAATATATTATATAGTAGATTTATTAGTAGATATTCTTTTAGAATACAAAACCAATAACCAGCTGTAATTTTTGTTACCTATTGTGTATTTTCTTGTACAAAATTTTTTTTTATTATATTAATGTTAAACATATCGAAGTGTCAAAGAATAACACACATTTTCACATCTGTGACGAAAAATATAATAATAATTATTCAATCATTATTAATTGAGAATAATTAATATAGCTAAATGCTAAATCTATATTGTTTTATTAAGTATAATAGTTTTACAATACATTATCCAATTTTTGTGTTCCTATTTTTATGCTCTGGAATCAATAATATATATATATAAATTAATGTTATAGACTTTAATATAGTTTTGCATTTTTAAGATTTCATTTTTAATTATTTTTTTTTAATTTTCTTCAATAATTTGGTTTACGATTTTGAATTGAATTCCACAATATTTAAGTACAATCTATATACTGGCAAAATTAATTGTATAATGTTCTTTGAAATTAAAAAAAAGTTAGTACCCATAGCATAATTAAAATGTATATTTTGTGTTAATAGTAAATGTAATATGTTGTAAAAGGTTTAATATATGAATGAAATAATAGGTTAGATTAGTTACTAATTAGGTTACTCGCTGAATATATAAATATTAAATTTATTAGTAAATACGAAGTCGGAGTGAAGTAACGCAAAAGTGGTTCCATTACAGTATATCGATTAAACGCAGGAAAAAAAATTCCGTATATTAAGATTACTAGTGTTGTAAGTGTAGTAGTGTAATACATTATTATTATTGACATGGTATGTAAGAATGCACGATTATTCGTCTTTTATGCGGGGAAAGTGCAAGTAAGCATCTTTTTGATTACAGACGTTTGACACCGTCCGCGTCGAGTCATAATATAACTTAGTTTATGAACGGTTCTAATTAACATACACTTAATAGGTACCTAACTAGTAGTTTGTTAAAACTGTCTCAACCATTTTTTTTATACTTTTCGTTAGTCGAACTTACAAAAATAATAACATTAGGTATCTAGGTATCAAAATATAAATTTTTCAATCTTTAAAAGCTTCTAAAAAATTTCAAACCAAGGACCTGAATTTTTTTCTTTCTCAGCTGACAAATAAGTGCATGGTCCTCCAATGCGTGGGCATCTATAGTTAGCAAAAGTCCGTAAAATACGTTCTCTTATAATACAAATATTTAATTTTATTCTAAAACCTAACAGTAAATCTAAATAAATAAACATATTTTCATTGAATAGAAGGAATTATATGTTTAAAAAAATGTATACACCATATCCAGATAGTATGATAATAACTACTGTACTTAATAGAGGGAATATTTGTTTATGTACCTATTGTAATCTAAAATAAGCCATGAATAACTATTATTCATGAAAGATATTCGTTACCTAAGGAGAAACTACAAGTTAACTTACCGAAAGATTTCGAAGAACAGCTAAAAATCTAAAATCTGGAACAATTGTTTTTAAGTTGACCAAATAATAAATAACATAAAAAGAAAAACGTATTGGCTAACTACAACACTTTATATTAATGTGTAGGATGGAGAGACGTTGCTACACTATCGATAGTCGATACTATTAGAGCAGTGATTCCCAACTGGTGGTTCGTTGACTTATCTCAAGTAGTCCACGATACTAAAGAATTTTTTCACAATCATTAATTTTTAATATAAAAAATTTTAATTCAACTTCAAAAAGTAAAATTATACGATTCGTAATTTTATTATTTACGACTTATTACATGTAATAAATGTTTCGAAGGCGACCGATGGCTATTCGTGTATGGATATAAATAAAATGTGGGTACACTTAACTATGATAAATAATTATCAGTGTTTTTCCACCAAATGTCTTACAATCTGATGATAATAATATGTTGCCTATAGCAAGATAAAATTATCATGGCCTATAGTTTATTATTACCTACGTCCTATGTAGTTATAGTCAACGCAACGAATATTGGCCGGTGATTCACAACAACCGCCCGCCAAGACGTAACAACCATAAGCCATGGTTCTCACAATACACCGCTCCACTGTGAAGTTAGTGCTTCTCAACCTTATTTGTTAAAGGGCACCCTAACTTTAATGTAAAACTGTCAAAGCCCCCCCTCCATCAAAATCATTAATTATTTTAATAAATAACGCAAGATATCGAGCAAAGAAACGTAACTGCACGACTATATGATTCAGTCATATATGACGCAGTCTGTACCACGGCTTTACATCGTTAAAGTTATCATCATTGTTGATAGTTCAATAATTTTATCTAATATTTCTTATGTACGATAAACATTTCCGATGTAATCTACAATGATTAATCATAATATGGTAGGTTATATAATAACTAAATAACCGAAAATATTTTAAAGAAATAAATATTTCACGGCTCCAAAGTTATATAGCCACGGCCCCTTGGTGGAGAAGCACTGGATTACACAATAGGCGATTAGTTTTACATTTATGGTAACCACTGATTGAAAATAGCTGCTTAAGTCAGACCGGTCACCGGCCAGTTTTCGTTTACGCGGACTACAGTTCAAAATAATATAAGAAATATTATAACATATTATTATCCATGATATAATAAAAATCGGTTGTACCAATTATTTTTTATATGCATTTAAATGTGTAATTTTATGTAAAACTACTGAATTCTGTCAAAATACTACCTTACAACGGTTATAAAAAAAACAGTTGACTTACAATTTTCCAGATTTTTTTAGGACCGTTGGTTATTCATATAAGTATGTTTGTATTAAATTTTGAGATTTTAATATTCATACATTAAAATTGTATAAATAAAAAACTAACAAAAAACGAGACATTTCTGAAATTTTCAAAATGTCGTATTTACGTTAAAATTAGTCAAATGTCTTTGAAAAATTTGTGAGGTGTTCGCGTGACTATTTTTAGTAGTTGGTGAAAGTTTCAAGTCTCTATCTCTATTATTTTGGAAGTTATTACTAAATAATTAAAATTAATTTTATGATAATAATTATTTCAGTATTCCCAGAATATTTGTCAGTACTTTTTTCGATTTTCCTTCAATCAAAACCTTATAAAACTTTCAATTATTCGTCCGTTAAAAATTTTATTACACTAAAATGTTCGTCTTGTAATTTTCTATCTATGTACCAAGTTTCGTAAAGGTCGGTCGTACCAATTATTTTTAATATGCGTTGAAGTGTGTAATTTAAAGTAAAACTAATGATTTCTATCAAAATATCAACTTTAAACAGTTATAAAACAAAAACTTAACTAACGATATTCGAGATTATTTTAGCACTGTTAAAAATTATATATAAATATGTTTGTATCAAATTTTCAGCTCTTAATATCTATACATTACAATTTTATGAATTAAAAACTAACAAAAAACGAAAAATTTTCAAAATGCCGTACTTACATCAAAATCGGTCAAATGTCTGAAAATTTAATGAGGTATGCGCGTGCTTATTTATAGTAGTTGGTGAAAGCTTGAACTTTCTAGCTATATATTTTGGAAGTTATGTAAAAAAAAAAAAATCGAATTTACAAAAATTCAGGTTTTGCCGTTTTTTGTCAATTTTCGGATAGTTTAGGCTTGCCCTTAGATAATGTATTGAGAATTTGGAAAAATGACCTCCCAAAAGTACTATCTTAATAACATTTCCGATCTATAGAGTTACTGATAAAAATTTTTGGACCAGTATTTCTATCCGAAAGCGTGCATCCATACATACGAAAAAAAGACAGATTTGTAAAATCTCGCTATCGTTTAGATTTAGAATCTAAAATAAACATCATTGTAAAATCATAAGCTTTTTCACTCCGTTCTGACTTTTCACGGATTTATAATTACAAAATGTGTACTTTGCCCGTCGGGATGTTCTTCGCTCCTCGAGTGGGATATTCTTGATGGGTGTATTGATTTTTAAAGAAACGATAAATCTTTTATTCGATAAAACAATTCTGAACGATGCTTGAGATAACATACAATTTATTATAATAGTCGGTTAGATATACTATATAACTACTGTTATTTAATAGTGTTAGGTGAGGTTAAAATTTGATTTATAAATTTTAATACCTACCTATTGCAGTAAACCTTTCTATACATATTTATGTGTATTATAGGTGTATATTAGTAATATTAGTATATTTCGAACTATATTAATATAATTAATTTCATAAAAAAACCTGGGTAAGCTTCGGGTTACAATAGTAACTATACTAGTTTGTAGGATAATCTGAAAATAAAAATTAAATTAAATTTCACTACCTACTCTTTTAATATTTTTTATTTACTTTTTAAGTAAAAAGAATAAAAACAAAACTTTAAATTAAGAGTGATTATATTTTATATTAATATAAAAATTATTAGCTTTTTAGACATATTTTAAGAACATAAGATAATAAAATATATATAATCCTTCGACCACAATGTATATGACTTGTGCATTATATTTTACTAAAATAATATAAAATTTATTGAGACCATAAACATGTGAATATTTCTCACAAAATTAAGTGAACAAAAATATAAGATATAATAATAGTAGAAATTGTAATATTTATCAATTAAATTTTCTAAACTACTACTAATAGTACTAAACTTAATATAGAAACAATAATAATACAAATTTATTTTAACATCTTTAGTAGAACACCAATTTTTTATGCTGACAGTCAAAAATATAAATAAGTCGAGGTTCATGTGCAGAGCCGTGCCGTGGGGGGGCCTAGGGGGCATATGCCCCGGGCGCATGGTTTAAAGGGGCGCCAAACATTTTTTTTTTATAATATTTTAAACTTTACA
>JAIPRM010014809.1:0-10524 GCA_025469315.1 Stegophylla sp. TES_Ste_2020
TATTTTTTTTTCAATGAGAAATTTAACCATAAATTACGTTATTGACAATATTTAATGTAAAATAAAAATAAAGAATTATTTTAGGAAGTTTCGGAAATGGGGGGGGGGTAATGCCAAGACCTCCCCTTCTTGAAAACAATCACGATTCATTTTTTAAGATAATTAAAAAATGAAAGGCTAGAATTATCAATGGGAAATTGTCTACAAAACAAAAAAATCTATAAGCATGGTCATATCGAGAATAAAATTCAGGGGGGGGATCGAATCTATAACAAAAATTATATATATATATATATATATGAAAACTCGTATGTTATGGTTAATAGTAATGAGTAAAAATTTAGTGCAATTTTAAACTTAACATAAACATTTTGAGGGGGGTTTGAACCCGGAAAACCACCCCCCTGGATACGGCCATGGGATAAACTGTATAATGAGTACTGTCGTATGCACCATAGAGTAAATTGTATACATAAAATTAAGTAAATAATAAACTAAATATATAGAGAAATAGTATTTAAGTTTAGTCAGAAATATTGTAGTATTAACCTAGTTAAAAGTTTACACAATAACTTACAATTATTGTCCCATTTTGTTATTGTATTTACTTGTTAACATCCTTTTAATTGTTTGTACTTACGAAATTATTTAATTATACTTAATACAGCATTTCAGTGTCACCATAGTTTAATGATTATAATTTGTTGATATTAAAAGTCTGTAGAAGAGGAAAAGGAGTGGAATAAAGGAGACTCCTATAGTGGTGTAGGGAGCTTATTGTACCCAAGTGTTATTTTAATTAGTTTTTTTGTGTGTTTATATGGACGATTTGATCTGATCGGCACCATACGACAGTACAAACCTTTTTGACCATTGTTTCATAGTATTTATGAAAATGAATGAAATCTATGATATTTATATTTTTAAATGTAGTTTACTGAACAAATGATCATTTAATTTGTATCTGTCACTTTTGTTATGACTGTGTCAATTTAATAACAATTAATATTATAAATGCAAGTAAATCGGTTGGTTTAATCCATTTGTGAGGCACTTGATTTTTAATTTAATAGAACAAAAACTTAATGGATCATATTATTATGTATGACTATTGTCTCGTTGCAAATGATCATTGAATGAAGTCAAAAATGAACACTCAGCGGTTTTAAAGTGATGTCCGTCCGGACAGTAAAAGTGGTCGAAACTATGACCGAGCAGAAATAAATTCATGTTACCGGATTAAAGTACACAAGAATCCAGAACATAATATTTTCAAGTTGAAATACCTACCTTAAATCTATAAATTATGAGTTTAGTTCAAATGCGTATGCGCAGTCTAACCGGATATTAAAAGCAAAAATATATTAGAATAAAAAATCTTTAACGAAACACTCAAAAACCCATTTCGACCAGTAACCGTAGACGACATATTGAAATCCGAAATCATCAGAAAACATTTGGATTGTGATAAACAGTGATTTTTCCAAAAAAGGTTTTCGTTTTTCAAAATTGAAACTATTTAAATCGTCACTGACTTGACTAAATTTTTATAGTAAATACACAACAAATGAAAACAGTGGGGATTGGGCACTATTTCCACTTTTTTTTTTGTTTTTTGCATACCTCTCACTGTCACAGAATACTCCAAAGTACTATTGTTTATCCTACTCGAAGATATACATTTATATTTTCCACCATCTTTTTCTTCGGCATTGTTAATGACAAGGTCCGATTCTAAACGACTTTCAAGGTTTTTCTCTCTGATGATTCGTTTCCCGTCCGTTTTCAGTGGCGTCTCATCATAATCCTATAAACGTAAAAATAATTACAATCACAATTCGTTCGTATACAATAATATGTACATACCTTGTACCACATTATTTTGTCCGGCTTTGGCAACCCACCTGCAACGCACCGCATCCTCAATATCTTACCGCGTAGAATTTTTATACTCGTGCTCGTATTATCCGAAGTGGCGGTCGTGTTTAACGCATCTGTAACGGTTTTAACGTTATTAATATCATAATCTTTGAACGCGACATTAACAAAAATTTCCATCCAAAAATATTACATTGGACATCCAAGGTTAAATGTACTTCTCTCGTCTCTTCCACTCCTTCGGCAGACTGTGTTTTCCGGCTCATGGTACAAGAAACCATCTGTTTATCGTACAACAGTGAAATATTGTTTACCTCCAATACCGAACGAATCGTAAAATTAGTATCTATATTCCCCGTTGAGATCCCTGTTGAAAAAATAGTACTCCTAGTTTTATTTTCTAATTGTAATCAGCTATTGATAACTAGGAAATTTAATGCTGAAAATAATTGTGGACAAGAAAGCCGAACATACTTCGCACAACATGCTTCGGGTCAAATAATCTTGGTGAGTGTGTAGAATTTTAAAAAAAACGATAAATAATTTATTCAATAAGACGACTCTGAACGAAGAGAGTTAATAATTTAAAGAACAATAATAATAATTGTCATTTTCAATATACCCACCACAAAAGGATCTGACCCGAAGAGTGAAGAATATCCGTGGTGCCAAGTATATCTGGCTTTCTTTCTATACTTTACTTTACTTTTTTTTATATAATAAATGAAGAAAAGGAAAAAAAATAATGAGAAAAAAGTGTAAGAAAAAATGTCCAGCATTCTTTTTTTCACATTTTCAAAATTTTCTTGCGTCAAAATATTTTTCATATTATTGTCTATCTATGTTTTAACTTTCATAGAGTTAGGATCAAGGATTATTCTTGCTTGATGGATCATATGTAATCATAGGATTATTTATTTTGTATTATTATTTTTTTTTTTTTTATGTAACCTTTTTTTCTTGTAATTTTTTCCTTTTTTCAGTTAATAGTGTGATATGAAATTGGCTGATTTTTATTTTTATAATAATAATAATAAATTATAAGCTAAAATGTTGTGTATTAACTGGAACTCCGTTCGTTTACCATTTGAAATCAATTTTTCTACACGCGATCATAGAATTTTTATGAAACTAAACTAAATGTCTACATTAAAAATCTGAAATAATTTCTATTGAAATAAGTTTTACTGACTTATCTCGTTGTTTATTTTCCATACGGTAGTATTAATGAAATCATATTTAGAGCCACTACATATAATTTTCACATTGTCTCCAATCGCTATACGTGGCGGATCCGTTTCGATAGTAAAACCGTATACTATATCATGTGTATCTGAAAATACCATTGTATTGTTTGATTATTAAATTATGCCATTTATAATAAGACGTATAATAAAATAGTATAAACTCTAAAAAATTCGAACTTGATGTACATAAAATTTAATTTCACTGTATTTCAAGAAACGAATTACATTAATTGTTGATAATAACAAATTGCTCCTCTATTACTACAAGAATTTTCGCTCTCTTTTTTTTATTTAGGCCGGCGATTTACAACACGATATTATTCTATTAATAATTTTTTTCATCAGACACATATTGAAAGGTGCATATAATGCAAATAAATAAATATGTTTTAGTCAAAACATTTTAAAATTAAAAAATCGATCGTTTACCGAAATCAAAAATTTGGACAAGAACATGGTGCACTATCAAAATATCCAGCTCTGTACAAAATAAAGTATTAAGTTTTATTCGCTTATTTTAGAACAATTAGAATGACTGTATAGTCCTGTTAACATTGTGCATTTATGAATATTTTTTTGATGTCCGATATACTTTTTTCCTGATATATTTTAAATTTACCTACCATGAAATAATAGTACAGGTACTTTGAAAAAAAAAAAACACAAATTATTTGTTCCTTTTTTACCAAATGCTCAAAAAAAATCTGTTTTTATAATTGTTTATCTAGTTTTCGATAAACATGTATTAAATTTCCTCTTATAAATTTTATATTCAAGTAATATAAATTTAATCATTTTTAAAATCTTTATCAGATCGAAGAAATGATTGTATAAATAATGCATTACGCTTTTGAAAAATAAAATTATACAAAATTGTCAATGTACCTATACAATAACTTACGGATAGATCGGTAAGTATTCATAATAATATGGGCTATTATCCTTTGTATTCCTGGTAGAAAAACGATATGTGTTGCTCGCCCGCCAGGAATCTCACCATTAGTTATATATATATATATAAATATATGTTACAAGCAAAATAGAAAATTCGGGCATTATATAGAATAACCAGGCATTGTACACAATGCCCGAGGTATATTGGGCAATGTAAATAATTATGAAGTATTTGTACAAAATATACCGCATAATATATTACGTTTTTATTATGTTTTTTATGTACATTTCCCAGGAAATCTGCTCCTGCCCTATCAATGTAAACTGCAAATATAAACAAATAATAATAATTTATTTTGCGAAAATGTTTGTTAAATTTATAAGCGTTGGTTAGTTCACCAGGTGTTTGGTCGACTATCACTTATCTCCGTAAAACAAAAACATCCCTCGCCTTGTTGCGCAAATATTGGGGGTATTTCGGCTTAATAATCGATAGTATTTTCCCAAGTGAAGGAATACAATTTATTATTAAGCTGAAATACCCCCACATTGCTCAACAAGGCTAGGGATATTTTTGATTTGCGGAGCGAAGCAGAGTCGACCAAACACCCGGTGAACTAACCTATACACTTATTATTACATTATGTTAATTAAACAGGTAACTTAATACGCTTATACACGTAAATACTTCACAGTTTACATTGCCCAATATACCTCGTGCATTGCGTACAATGCCCGGGCATTGTATACATTGCCCGAATTTTCCACTTTGCCCGTAACATGTACATAATATCATGATAATATTGTATACGTATATTATAATGATCGTACCGGTTACCAAAATCGGATATTGATCACTGAAATGTCCAAACATGTTCGATGCGTTGCAAATTAATATTCCGGTATTAGTCACGTTAATCTCTACTAATAATTTTTCCTCCGTTTCTGACAACTGAATAGTCTCGTTATTGATTACCTATTGTCATTGAAAGTTTATTTATTCGAACATGAGCTCATGGTATTTTGTGTTATATTATATTTACTTGTAATGTGTTAATTTTCTCCACTCCTCGGCACCGAGGAAATTCGGGACAGTTATCAAACGTCCATTTCACTTCGGGCAAAGGATAACCGGTTATGTAAAATTCGAAAGTACTAAAATCTCCTAATTTATAATAAGTAACATTTATAGGCGTACTCTTAATAAACAAAACCGATGGTTTAACTGAATAAAAAAATAAATAATAATAATTATAAAATTGGTTGAATCGTGCATTGAACTAGCATAATTTTATGTATTCACTTTCGACTAGAAGTGTTATGTCCATCCTTCTTTTTTTTTTTTCATTTTTCGCAAACAGTTTATACGTTCCGGAATCGGACGATTGCAAGTCACTTATAATCAACTCGGATGTAGTCACGTAATTAAAGTCACTGGTAGTCGTTTCGTTCACGATTGTAATTCTCGAACTCGTCTCTAACGTATTATTATCAGGATCTTTCCTGTAATAGACTTACGGTACAATATTGTATTCGAGGGATTCGACCAAAAGCTATGGCGAGTCGTGATGAGAAAAATATTGTTCGTCTTGATCCCATATTCTTTTGTGTGTGTTTTTTTTTCTTTTTTACAGATTTTATCAAAAAATTAAGACTTAAAGAATCTTTCAACGGGGGTAAGTCGAGCATAATTGATGATTTTAACAAAGACCTCACCTGGATTTGCCAATGTGACCAAGACCATCACACTGTACGTCATGGCATACTCATGAAATCTCGATTCACTTTATATTACTTTATAAAGTTAGCTGTACAATGCTCGTTGTATTTCAAATTCGTGACATGAACTTTAGAATGAGAATACAAAATTTCATTTTGATTTGTTCGTCAATTTTTTTAATTTCAGATAATTTCATTTATTTCAAGGGAATTTTTTGAACTTTTGAATCCAAAATAAAAATAAATTTTTTTCCACGTTAACTGGCATGTAAACAGTTTTATCTTTTTTATTTATTTTTTTTAATTAACCTTTTTTTTAATGTAATAAATCGATTTCATCAAAAGTTCTTTCATTTTATCAAAATGATAAAAATAAAAAATATTTCAGCGCATTATTTAAAACTCGTTAAAGCATTATAGCAATATACACTTTTAATATTATTCTTTTTTTAAATTTAAATTTTTGAGCTACGAGTATTATAAAAAAATATTGAATATATTTTTTAAGGGTATTTTTTGCGGTTTTTTAGGGCACTAGAATCCCAGCCCTGCTCATCACTTACGACAATATGAATTAAATAACCATGTTCTATTTACCATTCGAATTCTGCCAGCGGGTAGGACGAAATTTTTATTTTCCATCGTTCACTTCTGAATCCGGCAGGACGAGTGATGTTAAATTTACCGTGTAGCAATTCCAAACTTAAATGGTCCTTGTTGGACGTTGCTGGTGAAAAAGTAAACGCATATAAACGGAAAATATTAAATCAAAAACACTACGAATTTTTCATAATAATTGTATGTTTCCGGTTTCGCCTCTGTGCCCTCTGCACTAAATTTATTTTTACATTCTAAGTGAAGTGAAGAATGTATTGATTTTATAAATTTGTTTTTTTTTTTTTTCATTCCTATTGATGTAATTACGAGTTTGAGTAGAAACACTGTACCAAAAGTTTCGATCAGTAACTCTATAAATCGGAAATATTGTCTAGTTGGTACTAATAAAGACGGTCATTTTTCCAAAAGTTCAAAACTTTTTCTAAAAGAATGTCTCTATACTACCAACAAATTGACAAAATCGATAAAATAACGTCATACTTGAATTTTCATAAATTCGATTTTATTTTGTCAACATACATAAAAAAAAAATTATGGCGTTAGAAAGTTATAACTTTCACCAATTACAAAAAAAAATTTTCACGCGCATACCTTATACGAAGAACACCCATCGTGCGAAGTATGTCCGGCTTTTTTGATAATACAGTTCTATACGCAGTGATTACGCAAAAACGACTGTGTGCGCGTTGATATTAAATTTTAAACTTACTATTCAGATGGAACATTGCCGTGTACGTTTTGTTAACCGTATGATCGTTTAGTTGGCATTGATAGTCGCCGTGATGCATTTCGTTCACATTTTCAATGGACAATTTAATACTACCGCGCTTCCCGCGAAACTCTTTTTCTACGGGGTCATAATGAACGCTCTTTGTTTTGGAAAAAAAAAAAGAAAGAAAATCGTCAATACTTACAAATAAAAATAAATTATCTCCTAAACGTCGCTGTTACCTTATTGTTCGCTATCCATTTCAACGTGTAATTTCTGCGAATTTCTACGTAACACTCAAGCGTTACTTTTGTGCCGGTGATTATGACATCTGATTCATTGCTGCGAATTCCGAAAAAGGCTGAAAATCATTGGTAAAAAAGTGCTAAAACTTAACGATACATTTTTATTTTCTTTCTTTTGACAAAAATATCTCTCCTGAAAACCTCTTTACATTAAAAATGTGTTTGTAATAATACACAATTTAAAAGTATCATATTACAAGACGTGAATATTAACAAAATGCTCCCCAATTCTCCAAAAATTGCTATAAAGATTTATTTCATTTTTAATCAGTCTGGTAAAATTTAGTAATAATTGATAAATCTCGTTTATTACATAAAAAAAAAAAAATCGAAAAATTTAAAGGAAGAGAATTGTAGTGTGATTAGATATTATGTAAAAATCTTAAAATTTGAATTTTGGATTCAGGAACTCAAAATATGATCCCAAATACAATAAATAGTACTAAAATTAATAAAATTATATAAAATAAAAAAATTATCAATAAATATAAAATAAAATGTATCATTCTCATTCAAAAAGACATGAAAGTTGCTCGTGACAGAAAGAACAACTCACAGAAAGCTTGGAAAAATTTACAAAGTGCATAGAAATCCCAGTCTTAGTCATAATTTACATTATGCTTTTGAACTTCAACCACTCAATGATTTCCAAAACTTACAACCAAATTCATCGATAGTCTCAAACTCATTTTATATTCCATCTTCACATAGACTGATGATCTAAATATAGCACTGATATCTTAATGACATTGGAGCAACTAGCGCCAACTTAATATACTAATTGTTTGCGGATATTTATATACTTCGTTCTCATTGTCATGTGCCATTTTTTGATCAGTCATTTTAATTTAACGTACAAAAAATATTTATTCTAGTCAACTATTATACAAAGAAAAATTTTTATTGGATTAAAAATTAAAATGTACTATCAAAGTTCTTCTTCTAAAAAAAGCGAGTTTTTTTCATAGATACCTACGTACTCAAAATCTTAATCTTTAAGTTACAAATAGATAACCTAAATCGATTTCATGAAAATAATGCTGCATAATTTATAAATTCACTACTAAACTAGGTACCCATAAAATATGTACATAACTTACGTACGGATTTGAATATTTATTTTCTTTTTTTTTGGGGGGGGGGAGCTCTATATGCTTTTCGCTAGAAAAACGTCAACGGAAGCTTACACTTCCGCAGTGCATTTTGTTAGTAAAGATGGAAACTTACTCTTCAAGGGAATAGTAAAATTTCGCGTCTCAGTGTTATTGTTTCTTTTAGCCTCACATGTATACTCGTCGCCGAATTGTATATAGTCGATGAATCCTTTCTTTTCCTCGTGCAACGAATAATTCAGATGTTGAGTAATCTGGAATGTCGATAAATCATAATTATATTTTTTCATATTAAAAAATTAAACAACATACACACAAAATCAATCTAAATTTATTCGACTTTGGTCTTTGACTTGTATAGTGTTTCTCGAAAAGGAAAATTTTAAATATTGCTGATTTCATAAACATTATTCTTTCTCGGAAAATAAAACTAAAATAAGTGGTTTCCACACCTAAAAATTCGATAATAGTGTAGACAGAGATTAATATTATTTTCAAAAAACTTGATTTCATTAGTTTTATAAATCGTACATTCAAATACAATACAAATTTATTCATTATACTAGGTGAAATCACAGTGAGTGTATAACTTCTTGAGACACTATTAATACTCAGGTGGCAATAAAATATTATAATATGTCGTTATGGTATAACACTGAAATTATTTGATTTGATACATAATTTTCTTAATTTAAAATATATTAAGTGCTGTTTAATATGAAACAATATCGATTAATTAAAATAAACCACTGTCGTAGCTATGTATATATTATTATATTCATAATTTGTCATAGCCCGATTATTATAATTGCGTCTACTCTGGATGGACATTGTTGTCAAACATGATGGTTAAAAAATGTTTCCTGAATCGATGTACTGTGCCAATGTACTTCTAAATATAGACGGTTTTGTTCATCATACACAAAAATAACTCCGGCCTTATTAATTCATAATCACTTAAATTATTTTTATCTCAGGACAGTATGGTCTATCGAGATTTTCTGATTAAATATCTTATTTTTAATAAAATATGCTATGGTTTTAATTAAATTATTAATTTATTAAAATTAGTTTTTTCAATGAGAGCGACGAAAACATAATAATTATTACTAGAGCAGTTTTTCATTACATTAGTATAAGTAATTGTCACCAGTGACTGCACCAGGATTTTTGAATTTTGATTCTTCAATTTATTTTGTTTTCTTCTAAGGCTAATATTTTCGAGATCTGTGTACACAAACTTACGTTGTTCTTTTTGTTTATCAAAGTGACGTTGACGTCCAGTGATGTCGGTCGACATGGTATGAGGTACTGACCTTCATCACCAACCTCGTCAAACGTATCAAACTCTTTGGGGTCCGCGAACAGATGTGTTTGATCTAATTGTCGTGGACAAAAATTTATTAAAAAATATAAAGTAAAAAATAATAAAAGTAAATAGTAAAGCAGAGTACAGACAAAAAATCCGAACATATGGGGGGTATTCTTCGCTCCTCGGGTGAGATACTCTCGGTGAGTTTGTGGAAAATGATGACTATTATTGTTCTTTATTTTATTAACTTCGTTCAGAATCATATTATTATCTGACCCAAAGAGCGAAGTATATCCGTGGTGCGAAGTATGTCCAGCTTTCTTGTCCATACTTTACTTCTTTTTTTTTTAATTCGATGAAACATTTTTTGATTGCATATTTTACTTCATTAATACAAGAATTTTTTGTATTTTTAATATTTTTTATCAAATAAATGTACATACATAACATGATTTTTAAGAGCATATTTTTGAGCGGTATTATGATGCACATCAGGATATTTTACAAGCAAATATCTTAGTTTTTTATGGCATATAAATCTGAACCCTGTGAGTGATTACATGCTTGATGTATAGAGTTTTCATATCATAAAATGTTAAAACAAATTTATATTAAACGGTAAATACGAACGTAGGGTGTGAATGTATTTTATTAATGAATTTGGGTGATCGATCTGAACATACTTTTAGTAAAATGCTAAAATAGCATCCTCGATTCGTTGTTTTCCCGT